>SJYA01002334.1:2700427-2762944 GCA_006410615.1 Neotragus moschatus
ACCTGGATTCGATTCCTGGGTTGGGAAGATCCATAGAGAAGAGAAAGGTTACCCCCTCCAGTATTCTGGCCTGGAGAATTCCATGGACTGTGTGGTCCATGGGGTTACAGAGAGTGGGACATGACTGAGCAATATTCACTTAACAACTTTAGATACATGAATTAAAATATTAAATCTGTTGGAAGGGAAAAAACCTCTCCATTATTGACACTGCCATGATAATTTAGTCATTATGTAGTTTTAGCAAGTCATGTGAATAGTTATTTTTTTTACTTTATAAAGAATCCATGTAAAAATTCATAGATTGCATTTTATATTATATTTTAGCTTTCAAAAATGATTTTTGATATCTGTCTGAGGAGGCATAGAATAGTATGATTCTTAAATACATGTTATATTAGCATATTTTAGATTAAAGCAGTTTGATTCAAAATATTTTTCTGAAAAAAAGTACGACGTGAGTATTCCTTTCGTTTCACTAGTAGGAAAAAATTGTCCCGTCACACAGAAACTTAATATCAAGTGTCTTGTTTTGTCCCTTCTTATGGATTCAGGTGCTTTACTAGAGGAAATTGGACTTAGTGTTGATATGATATTAGGTTAGTACTATATTTCATAAGACTGAGATTCCCTACCTCTGTTTCTGGCATCATAACTATTAAAATTGCGCTCATACTTCAGCCTCTCCTTGGCACTCTTCACATTTTGAGATTTACTGTTCAGGCTTTACATTCAAATTATCTTCTTTCTTATCCTGGCCTCAGTAATAGTTCTAAATTAGATCATCATAGAGTTAAACATCTTTCTACCATTAATTGGTTCAAAATACACACACACACACACACACACACACACATTATTATGGAAAATAGTGAACTGGGACTTCTGTCTTAGAACAAACTATTTTTTTTTAATTGAGTTATAAATCAACATGTGTAATTGATTATATACATTTGATTATATTCATTTCAGATGTACAACATACCGATTTGATATTTGCATACATTGCAAAATGACCATTATAATAATTCTAGCCAATATTTATCACAATTCATAGTCACAAAAATGTTTTACTTGTGATGAGAACTCTCAAGATCCACCCTCTCAGCAAATACAAACTATAATATTATAAACTATAGTTACCATGCTGTGCATTAGTCATGATCTAGTTTTTCACATATTAGTCATGATCTAGTTTTTGATGTATGTCTTCTATTTGGTTAAATATAAAGGAGTTTTGTGCCATACTTTTGTTATTTTAAACTTAAAAACAAATTGAAGCTGGAAACTCAAACCATATTAGGGTACTAGGATTATATAAAAACAGTTTGTATTAATATAGCCGATTTCAGCTGAAATAATCTTCATTTCATCTTTACTGTAATATTCATATGAACATCATGCCTGCTTATGAGCAACACATGTTTCTCTTCTCAGAAGTGTGGAAGGTGAAGGGTACAGCAAATTACTTTCACCTTTACATCTGCTGCTCTGAATCATTTCAGAGTCAAAAGAGAAGAAACATGTTCACTTGTAAGCCTCTCCCATTATGTGTATTCACACACACACACACACACACACACACACACACACACACACCCCTCTGAAGATGACACCATTAAGCAGAATAACTAGAAGGTGTGATTTCAAATCAGAAAAGACTTGGCCACATCCTAACTTGCAATAGGCAACCAGGGCAAAAATGAAAATAAGTAAATCTCATAATGGTGGTGAAATTGTTCTCTGGAAGCTGAGACTGGTGGATCCCGTAAAGAAGGAACTCCTCCAATATGGCTGGCATTAACCTGTCCTTTACTCCTGCAGTCATTTAACTTGCATTGAGAGCTGGGAGTGCGTCACTTTTAGGCTGTCTTGGGGAAGAAATAGGTGAATGCCCTGCTTTGAATGGCAGGAGTAATAACCTACCTGCATCTGTGCTAGACCTAGCATGTATCTCAGACAAAATGACAGTTCACTAATCACTTGTGGAATTAGATTCATATAAACCAGCATTTTCTAAATGTAGATGGGATCTTTATGAAAATTATTCCAGTGGCTTTGAGTATAAAAATTCTCAGGGTATATACTAAGGAGTGGAGTTGGTGGATCATATGGTAGATTTAGGCTTAGTTCAATGAACCTAGAGCCTGCTTAGAAAAGGCAGAGGAAGCAGAGATCAAATTGGCAACATCTGCTGGATCATGGAAAAAGCAAGAGTTCCAGAAAACATCTACTTCTGCTTTATTGATTATGCCAAAGCCTTTGACTGTGTGGATCACAAAAAACTGGAAAATTCTTAAAGANTGGACTGTAGCCTGCTAGACTCCTCTGTCTATGGAATTCTCCAGGGAAGAATACTGGAGTGGGTTGCTATTTCCTACTCTACTCAACAAAAGAAGTGTTCTAAAAATTCTGACATGGTCCACTGATAAGACCTGAAATTTGTCTAAGTGATGTCTATTTAGAACCCTTTCCAAATGTTTAAAGTGTCAAATGGTTTTTCTAGGCTTGAGGTGTTATAAACCAAGGCTAGTAAAATTCACTTTCCAAGTTTTGCCCTTCCTTATGCTTGTTTATATTCTGGGATTTGACACTTTCCTTTAAGACAAGTCTTAGGGCTTCAGGACTTCAAAGCTAATTATACTAATATAAATGATTTCATCTTTCTATTTAAATGAATCAATAGATATGTATCTCAATGATTTTTCAGTTTCAGTGTTTAGTATCTGAATCATTACACCCACAGGGACAAAAAGCTCTTTAGGATACCCAATAAGTCCCACCAGTGGGAAGGAGTGTCATGTCAAAAAATTAATCAACACACACACAGAGCCAACAACTACTACTTTAGGACAAAACCAAGTTTTTCCTTGAAAAACAGAAGCACAGACAAAATTATATTTCTTTGCCACTATTGCTCCTGGGGTGGTCTGCACTTCTCATATGAATTATAACTCTTAACCAAAGTAGCTTCTGTTTTCATGGAAATCTGGAATGTAGATAATTGAGAATTTTTTTGTCATGCACAAACATTTGAACAGACTAGCAAAGCACATGACTACACATAATTCTGCTTCTTATAGTACACATATCCTGTTTTTTTTCTTTTTTACTTTTTATAAAGTGGCTAGAATTAACATTTCCATTAACATGACCAAAAAATATAGCCTGCTGTAGTAAATATAAATAATGAGCACAAGTAGATAACGAAGCAATTACAAGAATGATGTCTAGCTACTCACTAGAAAATTGGAGGACAGAAGACAATGGAATGTGGTAGATTGACAGACAGGATTAATGGTTTCAGACTGCAACCTTTGCTGTAAGAGAGAGAAACAAGAAGAACGAAGGAAAGACAGCTGCAGAGGGAGGTAGTGGTAATGATAATAAGCAATAGTGGTAACGTGATATTTGAGCTGAGATCTGAAAAGTGAGCATGTGCCATACACAGGTTGCAAGGATAAAAAATATCCCAGGTAGAAGAAATTGCAGTCATTCATTAGAGAAAAGACTTGAGGACTTTGGAAGACTAGAGATGTGATGTTAGATGAGGTTAGAGAAAGACCCAGAAGTTCAATTTTTGGGGTTTTGAATGTCGGGGGTTGAGATCAGATGATTTTCTACATGCTAAGAGAAAGTGTTGATAGTTTATTGATTGTTGATATTTTAGCCAGAAGATAATTGTTGATTTGATTTCCTTTTTTAATTTTTATTTTTTTAGTTGACATTTTCCAGGGAGCTTCATGTTTTGTTGGAGTCTAGTTGCTTTACAACATTTTGTTTCTGTTGTACAGCAGTGAATCAGCTATATGTATTCATATATTCCCTCCTTCTTGTACCTCCCAACCTCTCCCTTCATCCCACTCATCTAGGTCATCACAGAGTACCGACCTGTGCTCTCTGCGGTTTCCCACTAGCTATCTGTTTTATACATGGTAGTGTAAATGGATCAATCGGACTTGCTTTCTAAGAGATTATTTGACACCATGAAGACAGTGGACTATAGAGCCAATATTAGTCAAAACAAGGATAGCAGCTGTGAAATTTACAGCAATATAACAAAGATTAGATGAAGACTTGGATCCAAGGTAGTAGAGAATACATGTAATTTTCTCCGTTTCTTTAGTTATAATTTAAAACAATATTCTTAATTTCTTAATCCATTAAAAGTGATCCTGTTAACAAAATAGCATTTTCTAAAATATTTGTTAGTCTATATCTCTTTTAATGAATTTCATATATTTATTCATGTTTATAAATAAACATGCCATGCTAAGTATGTGTTTATCAGAAAAAAATTAAGAACCAACATTATAAACTATGTTTGAAATTAACACAAATCAGTCAACTTTTGCTCCTGTCCCAAATATTAGATATGACCATTATCTGTGAGTTGATACGTTTCAACATCTGGAAGGTTAATGATAAATTAAGTCAGGTCTATTCTCAATTCTCATGGCAAATCGAGGATTTTTCACAGATGGATTAAAGTAGACTTTGCTGAGAAGCAGGAAAATAGGTTCATGCGTCTATTACGTCTTGTGTAGACAGAACCTTCAAGAATCATTTTAGGTACACCTCTTAAAACAGGCAGTAGACTTGCAAGCAAAAACAGACAGTTGTGTTACTAAAGCGGAAAGATGGTTGTGGTGGGGGGTTAGATAAGTTCAGATACTGGGAATAACATATAAACACTGCTATATATAAAATGTATCATCAACAAGGACCATAGCACAGGGAACTATATTTAGTACTCTATAATGACCATTATGAAAAAAGAATCTGGAAAAGAATAGATACATGTGTGTGCATAACTGAATCACTTTGAAACTAATACAACATTATATATACCTGAAACTAACAACAATATAAATACCTGAAACAATATATACTACAGTATAAATACCTGAAACTAATACAACATTGTAACTCAACTATATACCAACGTACAACATACAACTATATACCAACATTACAACGTTACAACATTGTAAATCAACTCTATGCCAACGTAAAAGTTAAAAAGATAAAAAGTGCTCCAAAGCTCCACTCTCCTTCATTGTAAAATTATAGTTTCAACTCTAACAAACATTAATTACAGTTGTCCTTAAGCAAAGATGAGTTTGTTAGGGAATAGCAGAGGAATTCCAAACCATGGCACATCACATGTAAGTTCAAGGAGGGGAAAGGGAGGCTAGTTTTTATTAGGTCCTCAGAGGAAGTTGTTATGAACAAAAGTTCTTTGGAGGAGGAAGAAGATAGGGTTATACCAGTTTCACATTAGTTGTAAGAGATGAAGATTTGCTCTTTCTGAGCAGTGAGGAGGTCTCTTTTCAGGTGAATGGGTAAGCTGAGATCAGGAGTACATGCAGGAAAACTCTCTTTCCCAGCTTCATTTTAAACCAGATTTCCACTATCCATTTTCACAGTTCTAAAACTCTCATGGCGGCCTGGAAGATGGGAGTTTCTGATGGATAATTGGTCAAAGGATGACCAATTAAAATTGTTTTCCATCATTTTTGTGTGTGATGTAGATTCTGAATATCATCAATTTTGAATGACCCAGAAAAATGAGAAGTCTGTTTTGAAATCATAAATTGTCAGCTGCATGCTATGGTTCTTAATGTATCTTATTTTGGAAATAAAATAAATGGCAGGTGGGCATTTCATTGTTTCCATTATGTAGAATTCCATGACTTTAATGTTTAAGATTTGTGATATATGTACTTTTAACAGTTAAAACTCTGTTTACAGGAACAGAATTTGACTTCTGTGTTAATGAGAGCAGTAACAAAGTGTGGATAGAAGGGTTCTTCTGTTTCATACAAAACTACTGGGATTTATGTATTTGTGATTTGTAGTTTTGATAATTTCCAGCACATCACTCTTTCCATTTGTGTGTGTATTTGTGTATGGATAAGTGTGCTGTGTTACTGTATTCTCCTATTCCCTTCAATATTTTCTTTTTAATGGCATTATTTACTTCATATTTTATACTAAAAATGAATGCCCATTAGATCTCATGGGTTTATGTGCAAATTATTTCTTGTTTTTGTTCTTTTTCAATTCTTTCAGCAATGCAGATAAATGTTTGAATGACATTTCAGGAAAAAACAAATAAAATATAGATTATTATTAATATAATTTGCTTTAACTGACAGAAAAAAATATAATTATGCAGTAGAAAATTCTTAAAGGAAACAGTGCAAAGTTTATGGGCATGAATGCATTCATTTTCCCATGAGATTTTTTTTTACTGAAAATGAAATACTAATCACTTTTAGCTTAATATTTTATTAAAATAGTTATTTTTAAGTAAGAGGTGATAAAATTTAAAAATTAAAGTTTCTATATGAAATATTATCTTTTTTTCCCTATTTTCCCTTTGTTTTATTGAAATTGTGCAGTTTATTACAATAAGCTTGTGCTAATCAGGTAATCAAAATAACAAACAATACATTTGTATTTATTCTGGACAAGGAAAATCACAATTATTAGTTGTGTGTGCTATTTCTGTAGTTATATAATTTTCAAAATTTCATGTATACACAATAATCTTTCATATAGACAGGCAACAAATCATTGCAGAAATATGACTTGTCACTAGTACTCAATTAAAAAATACGATGAGGCTTGAACAGTTGCTTTTAAAGTTTACTCCCATAAAAATATATGTCCGTTTCTTTGACATTTATATGGACCCAGCTATTTTTAAAATTTGAATGCAAATATTTGAGTGTGACCTATATAACAAGAAACATTAAATTCATTTAAAGATCAATTAATCAAGCAATAGTGAAAGTCGCTCAGTCATGTCCAACTCCTTGCGACCCTGTGGACTATACAGTCCATGAAATTCTCCAGACCAGAATACTGGAAGGGGTAGCCTTTCCCTTCTCCAGAGAATCTTTCCAACCCAGGGATCCAACCCAGGTGTCCATCATTGCAGGCAGATTCTTTACAAGCTGAGCCACAAGGGAAGCCCAAGAATATTGAAGTGGGTAGCCTACGCCTTCTCCAGCAGATCTTCCCCGACTCAAGAATCGAACCAGGGTCTCCTGCATTTCAGGTGGATTCTTTACCAACTGAGCTATCAGGGAGCAATTAAGCAATAGCCCTGCTTATTTTATTATTTAGATAAAATATCCATTAAAATTCAAGAAATATTTTATTTAAAAATAATAATGTTATGCAGACTCAGGAATACCATACTTTTAGACATGGCAATTCAAACTAGCATTCTAGATAGAGAGATAATACACAATGTGTCATAAATTATCTCTTTTTTCTGAGATCTTTCAGTAACTAAGCATTACCCTATCAGACATATTACTCAGGCATAAATTTTCTGAGAGAAAAAAAAACTTGTAAGGTTATCATTTGAGCAGGATAAACAGATTTGAGTAATTTACAGCACCATTAATTTGACATAAATTATACAGTGGGGTTGAAGAGTTTCATTTTATGGATTGACTTCAACAACAAGAACCACACCAATGGAACTTCTTGCTTTATAAAGCTAAATTATGGCTTTTTAAAAATACTTCAGCATTCCATACCAAGAAGAAAATGTGGTATGCCACCACTGCTTTCGTATCTGATGATATTTCAGTGTTACTGAGAATTGGAAATTATCCCTTATGATGGATGAAATTGCAAAGTTTAGATACGAGCACATATAATACTAAACTGCATTTTAATTATACAACTTAGCTATGAGGTTCTGACCTATTCCCTATACCTATAGTCCTTGTTTCCCACCAACTTGGAACCTTTTGATTTTTGGCCTCTGAAATAGGCATATTGAGCCCCTTGTATACATCTGAGCTCAGTGGAAAGAAATGTGGATGGCGGCTGTAACCCTGTATTGCAGAACTGAGCCTTCCCTCTGCTGTATTTTTCTAGAGAAACTTGAACTCCATAGATTCAGTTCTGATAATTGGGATTCTGTCTTGTTTCTAAGAATGAGTAATAACCTTTACTGCTGTAGCAGTTCTTAGTTTACTTCGTGGTTTCTTGTTTTAGTAACTGCATTGATATCCACGCACCACCCTGACCCCCTCATTTTTAAATCCTACTTCTGGGAAAGTGGCAAACAAGGACCCTCTCTGATTTTTAAATCCTACCACTGGCAAAGTGGCAAATGAGGACCAAAACTGACTTCAGGTATTTGAAAATATTTTCTTTCTGTGATTCACCTAACTTCTGATAAAAGTCAAATTTGAAGTAAACATCTGTATTTGGTAATCAATTTTTACAAGGGCAAGCAGGAGATGTCAGGTTAAAGTGAAGTCAAGTTTTACTGGGAATGTCTTTAAACCTTCCCAACTATAGGAAAGTACCTGTAGACAGGAAAGATCTAGACTCATATGTTAACAGCTATGTTGCAGTTATGTTCATTAAGTATATCCTTAAAGTTATGAAAATATACTACTAAATAGACTTTTTAAGAAAATATAGACATAACTAAAATTAATCATCAAAATTTTAGTTATTATTTAAATCTGGGCTGTAATAAGTCACTCAGTGGTGTCCATTTCTCTGATCCCAAGAACTGCAGCCCACCAGGTTCCTCTGTCCTTGGGGATTCTCCAGGCAAGAATATTGGAATGGGTTGTCATTCCTTTTACCAACCAAGGGATTGAACCTGGATCTCCTGCATTGCAGATACTTTGCCAACTGAGCCACGAGGGAAGCTAAATATTTAGTACAAATTAAAACAGTGCCAATTCATTTACAGTAAAAAGTAAGTCCCCGTCTCAGTTTTGAACCTCGGTACCCTGGTTCTTGGTGGCTTCCCTCGTGGCTCAGATGGTAAAGCGTCTGTCTGCAATGCGGGAAACCTAGGTTCGATCCCCAGGTCAGGAATGTCTGGGTCAGGAGAAGTAAATGGCAACCCACTCCAGTATTCTTGCCTGGAAAACTCTATGGACAGAGGAGCCTGGTGGGCTACAGTCCACAGGGTTGCAAAGAGTCGGACACAACTGAACGACTTCATTTTCTTTCACCCTGGTTCTCAAGTTTTCATCAGAGACAACCATAGTTTCAGTTTATATAAGCCTGCCATTGTTTCAGTGGCTGTATGGTTTCCATTACATGTAAAAACACAACTTATTAAGCCATTCCTCTGATGTTGACACTTAAATTCTCTGCAGTCTATATTGATATGAAATACATCTTTGCAAAATATTTTTGTCCAATATACCTGTAAAATAAATGCTTATATATGGCATTGTTGCCAAAATGTATATACCTTTAAATTTTTTAAATGGCTTTCAGTGACCTTATCCGTTAAAGTGATACCTTGGTATTTAAATGCGTTTGTCTTTATTACAAGTGAGCTTACAAATCTTGTATTTTCTTTGGCTAAAAAACATAGTTTCATGACTTCTCACTCTTTTCACTACCTTTGAGCAACTTCCATGTTTAAAAAAGGGAAAGTGATGTTATGAAACTGAAGGCAATGTTTCAAAAAAAAGATAAACTCATAGATTAATATATAAGCTAAAAATGTAAAAAGAAGTATTTTAATGAAAATGCCTAGAGAAAAAAATAGATTTGGTGTTTTATCTGCTCACTCTTGACACAATCTACTGTCTTTAATTCAAAAGTGGTCTTCTAATTACCAAATATAGGGGCTTCTTCTCAATTTTGTGACAATATGGGAGTAGCTAAATGCAAAGCAATTAAAAAGCATGGACTTTGGATTATGGTCTGGCCTCTTCAATATCTCATAATTGAACAAGTCACTTAAACTCTCTATCTGTATTATTATCTGTAAAATGAAGATAATGATGGTATTTACCATACATATTTTATGTAATAATTCAACTAAATGATGTGTCAAGAAAGCACTTAGTCTAGAGGTTGACACTAAGTAACTGATGTTTCTATCAATATGATCATTATTGGCATCTTGTCAGCTCATCATAGGGTGCTCTTGACCACACTTCATGGTCCAAATTCATTTTTCCTTTGCGTTTATAGTTAAAGGTACTCGGCTTGGCTCTTTCTTCTCTGGTAACTCTTACAACTTCTTTCCTGATCCTCTTTCATCTTTTTAATGGATATTTCTATTTTTGAAGGTTATCATATTAGATAGAAGATGAATGTTTCTTAGTCACATTTCTGACCACGCTGTCACTCTGATTACAATTAATCACCAGTAATTAAGAACTGATTTGGAAAGTATTTTTAGTCTTTTTTTTTTTGGCCTTGACATGGGGCTTGTGGGATTTTAGTTCCCTGACCAGGGATGGAATCCAGTCCTCTGGCAGTGAAAGTGTGGACTTCTAATTACTGGATCAGCAGGGAATTCCTTGATTTCTGAAACTTTTCTATGAGCTATGCAAGAGTTAAGGTTCAGGGATATGTTGTGCAGAAAGAACCCCAAAATAGAACTGAGATGTAGCTTTGAATTGTGGCAATTAAAATATGTATGAATATGTTACAGGCTAGTTTATCTCTCTAGAAAGCAGCTTTTCCAAAGAAGCTGGAATAGATCAAGGTACCTCAACTGGAAATCTCCAAATATGTTGTAGGAATCAGATTTTTACTATTCTATGGTCATTTGATAGTAATTTGAAGAAATTTGTATATACCCATACTTATGTAAATTACTCTTTGTAACTGTGTGCTCGTGTTGACAACTATTAAAAAGCTAAGATATCACTTTGCCAAAAGGTCCATGAAGTCAAGGCTATGGTATTTCTAGTAGTCATGTATGGATATGAGAGCTAGACTGTAAAAAAGGCAGATCGCCAAAGAATTGATGCTTTCAAACTGTGGTGCTCAGGACTCTCGAGAATCCTTTGGACAATTCAGTTAAGCTCAGATCAGTCAGTCGTGTCCAACTCTTTGCAACCCCAGGGACTGCAGGACGCCATGCCTCCCTGTCCATCACCAACTCTGGGAGTTTACTCAAACTCATGTCCATTGAGTCAGTGATATCATTCAACCATATCATCCTCCGTCGTCCCCTTCTCCTAGCACCTTCAATCATTCCTAGCATTACGGTCTTNTTTTTTTTTTTTTTTTAATAGTTCTTCTGTGTATTCTTGCCACTTCTTCCTAATATCTTTTGCTCCTCTTAGGTCCATACCATTTCTATCATTTATGGTGCCCATCTTTGCATGAAATGTTCCTTTGGTATCTTCAATTTTCTTGAAGAGATCTCCAGTGTTTCCCATTCTGCTGTTTTCCTCTATGTATTTGCATTTATCACTGACGAAGGCTTTCTTTTCTTATTATTCTTTGGAACTCTGTATTCAAATGGATATATCTTTCCTTTTCTCCTTTGACTTTCACTTATCTTCTTTCATAGCTGTTTGTAAGTCCTCCTCAGACAATCATGTTGCCTTTTTGCATTTCTTTTTCTTGGGGATGGTCTTGATCTCTGCTTCTTGTACAGTATCATGAACCTCTGTCCATAGTTCTCCAGGTACTCTGTCTCTCAGATCTAATCACTTGAATCTGTTTGTCACTTCCACTGTATAAGGGATTTGATTTAGGTCATACTGTGGTGTTGGAGAAGACTCTTGAGAGTCCCTTGGACTGCAAGGAGATCCAACCAGTCCATTCTAAAGGAGATCAATCCTGGGTGTTCTTTGGAAGGAATGATGCTAAAGCGGAAGCTCCAGTACTTTGGCCACCTCATGTGAAGAGTTGACTCTTCAAGACCCTATGCTGGAAGGGATTGGGGGCAGGAGGAGAAGGGTACGACAGAGGATGAGGTGGCTGGATGGCATCACCGACTCAATAGACATGAGTTTGGTGAACTCCGGGAGTTGGTGATGGACAGGGAGGCCTAGCGTGCTGCAATTCATGGGGTCTCAAAGAGTCGGACATGAATGAGCGACTGAACTGAACTGAACTGAATGGTCTAGTGGCTTTTCCTGCTTTTTTGGACAGAAAGGAGATCAAACCAGTGAATCTAAAAGGCAATCAGCCGTGAATACACGTTGGAAGGACTGATGCTGAAGCTTCAATACTTTGGCCACTTGATGAGAGCAGCAGACTTCTTGGAAAAGATTCTGATGCAGAGAAAGATTGAAAGCAGAAGGAGAAGAGGGTGACAGAGGATGAGATGGTTGAATGGTGTCATTGATTCAATGGACATGAACTTGGGCAAATTCCAGGAAATAGTGAAGGACAGGAAGACATAGCATACTGCAGTCCATGGGATCACAGAGAGTCAGACATGACGGCAATTCAACAATAATTTGATTGACTGCTGTTTTGACGAGGATGAATTTAGTAACAGATTTGTTAATATACAAAGAAAATGAAATGATAGTAAGCAATGAAATAGGAGATATGATATTTTAAAAGTATACAAAAATTGAATTCAGGATGCCTGTCATCAACAAATCTGGGCTGTTGTACAATTTCTCTCTATCAGTGTGGCAATGAAACACGTGCATTGTCTAATGGCACCTCTCTTGTTCCTGTTTCTACTGCTATCCCTTTTCAATGTACTCTTGAATTAGTATCGAGAAAGATTCTGTTAACATAGAAGGGAAATTAAGTCATTCATCGGCTACAATGTCTCCAAAATTTTCCCTTCATACTCAAAACAGAAATTAAAACTGGTTCAGTGATGTATGAGTATTAAGATGGTCACGAATCACTTTTCCTACTGTTCCCCACTTACTGAGCTCCAGTTCTCTTTGCCTACTTGCTTTTCCTAGGACCATATCAGGTAAATTACTTCAGGGCCTTTGCCCTGTTTCTTTCTTGTAATACTCTTTGACCAGATGCTCACACAACTCATTTTCCTAGTTTCTTCTGTGAAGTTTTTTCACTGAAGCATTTTCACATTTTCAGTAAAGTCTTCCTGATTAGTTTACTTACATTTGGTACCATTTCAAACCTCTGTACAATTCGTCCACGGCTCATTTTTCTCAATAGCTTGTTACTGGTCTTTCCCGTTGATATTACAAGGTCCCATGTTTGAATTAAATCTCTGTGAATGGTAGGTATTATTTTCTAGTTTTTTACTGCTATAATATGTCAGAAACTTAGTATATTATGGTCTCTGTAGTAGGCTGTTAATACTAATTGAATGGATATATGTAAAGTAGCTAAAGAAATGTTTAACTTACAGCAAGTAGTTAATATGTTTTTCTCTTATTATTTTTAGGATAAGATCAAAAAGTTGACATTGAACAGACTTTGTGATCTTGAATCTATGGTCTGAGTCTTTATTTTAGCAAGTGCTCATTGGGAACCCATTGGAATGTTTTAAACTGTGCTTTCAAAAGTTTTATTTGGGAAAAGATTGAGCTTTAGAATTGAGCACATATACTTAGGGAGAACACAGTTTATGGTATGGTAAAATATTAAAGTTTGCAGCCTTAAGGTAGTGGCAAAAGTAAAGGAAGTATATCAGGGATGGTATCTTTCAGAGGAAGGATCAATATATTGGAGTAAGAAAAAGAGGTACACAACTTAGCCAAGGTTATTATGATGATAATGATGTAATTAAAAGCAATAGAGGCTGAAATGGAAAGTATATTTAATACCTTGGTATGAATTTAATATAAAAAGACATCAAGTGGAATGCTGGCTAATATTTTTAAAAGAGATAAGCACTGGGGAGACTGTGGAGAAATCAGAACCCTTATATACTGCCAGTGGGAATGTAAAATGGTAGAGCAGTTATGTAAAACTGTATGGACATTTCTCAAAAAATCAAAAATAGAACTACCAACTGATCCAGCAATTCCACTTCTAAGTACATATCCAAAAGAATCAGAATCACGATCTCTAAGAGTTATCTACATGCTCGGGTTCATTGCAGCATTATTCTCAATAGCCAAGCTAGGGAAACAACCCAAAGTACCCATTGACAAGTGGATAAATAAAAAAAAAATATGCACAGTGGATATGACTCAGCCTTAAAAAATGAAGAAAATCCTACCACTTGTAGCAACACAGAGGATGTTGTCATCCTTATGCTAAGTAAAAGAAGTCCGTTACTGAAGGACAAATAGCACATGAATTCACCTACATGAGTCATCTAAAACAGTCAAACTCATAAAAGCAGAGAATACTATAGTGATTGTCAAGGACTCAGAGTAGGGGAAATGAGATGCTATTATTCAGTGGGTGTCAAGTTTTGATTATGCAAGATGAACAAGTTCTAGAAATTTGCTGTATAACATAGGGCCTGTAGTTAACAATATAATGATGTCATTTCAGAGTTTATTAAGAGGGGCTAATTTCATGGTAAGTGTCCTGACCACAAAACACAGAAGCAACGCATGCATACAGAGCCTAGAAAGATGATGCAGATGAATCTATTTGTAAAGTAGAAATAGAGATGAAGGCAAAGAGAATGGACATGCGGACACAGAGCAGGAAGGCAAGGGTGGGACAAATCGAGAGTAGCATTGACGTATATGAACTGCCATATGGAACACAGATATTAATGGGAAGCTGCTGTATATCACAGGGAGCTCAGCTTAGTGCGTTGTGATGACCTTGGGGGAGTGGGAGGGAGGCTCAAGAAGGAGGGGAGATATGTATACATGTAATTGATTCACTTTGTTGTATAGCAGAAACTAACACAACATTGTAAAGCAATTACACTCCAATAATTAAAAGCAACAACAACAACAGCATGCTGTACGCCTTAAATAAAAACGCAAAAACAAAATAAAAAAGCAAAGGACAAAATAGGTTCTGGGAGGTGTTGGATACGTCTGCTATATTGATTGTGGAGATGATATCATGGGTATATGTTTTATGTTCCAACTCATCAAATTGTAAAGATTAAATATGTGCAGTTCTTTTTATATAAATCATACTTCAATATAGCTCTTCTAAAAAATGAATGAACAGAAGACATATTTCAGACATGTGCAAGAAGCACTGCAGAGTCAAGAAGAGAAAGTGGGATAAAGTGAAGTGAAGTGAAGTAAAGTCGTTCAGTCTTGTCCAACTCTTTGCCACCCCGTGGACGGTAGCTACCAGGGGATAAAGTTAACTGAGACTTTTTTTTTTTTTTTTTAGCGGGGGACAGCATCAGTGTGCTTTTTGACTGTGAGGTATTAATAATGGAGAGGATGTGATAGAATTAAAAGGCATCCTTTTCCTGAATGAAAAAACCCCAAATTCCCATTCATAATACTTTTTAGTATCAATAGACCTATTGACTTTCTATTGGCTTAAAACAGTACAGTTGATTACCTTATAGTTCTGGAGTCAGACATCTGAAATGGGCTAGAAGGCTACATTTTTTGCTTAAGGCTCTAAGGGAAAAGCTTTCATTTACCACTCCTTTTTAATAATGATATGCAAATCNAAGTCGTTCAGTCTTGTCCAACTCTTTGCCACCCCGTGGACGGTAGCTACCAGGGGATAAAGTTAACTGAGACTTTTTTTTTTTTTTTTTAGCGGGGGACAGCATCAGTGTGCTTTTTGACTGTGAGGTATTAATAATGGAGAGGATGTGATAGAATTAAAAGGCATCCTTTTCCTGAATGAAAAAACCCCAAATTCCCATTCATAATACTTTTTAGTATCAATAGACCTATTGACTTTCTATTGGCTTAAAACAGTACAGTTGATTACCTTATAGTTCTGGAGTCAGACATCTGAAATGGGCTAGAAGGCTACATTTTTTGCTTAAGGCTCTAAGGGAAAAGCTTTCATTTACCACTCCTTTTTAATAATGATATGCAAATACTTTACACCTTCAGTAATTTGAAAATAATCATTAGCTTTAACAAAGTCATCTACCTACTTTGTTAGTGAAACTATTTTATAAATGCTATTTAAATTTGACTATTCATTATAATATATCATAGAGAGTGATTCTTGTTGAAAGGAGGGCTGTAGATTAACTTTGCTTGTATGATTTATTTCTTCATGTTTATAACAGGTTTTATTTTTAGCATTTTGTGTTAATACAAAATGGAGGCACACAAACCAAGTAATATAAATAACTTGAAATTTAGAAGACTTTGATATTTTTAAAAGCATTTCTAATTACTTTTTTTTTTCTTCTCCATATCAAGTTAACACAAAAAGCACATTGCCAGACCTGTGGAGAACACATTACTTTGGCTCATAGCATTTAGAAGTATGTCTAGTTGTTCACATCCATGTTTGAAGGTAGAGATGTGTTTTCTAAGCTCATCTGAAAATGTATTCTGTGTAATAATTTCTTTGATTTTAAGAGTCTTACATTTTAAAGCTAGACAGAAGAGTAAACAAACACATAGATCAAATGTAGAGACAAGGGAACACAGTGTTAGGAAATTGACCATTTACATGATACTCTCCTAGGTTGTAAGCAGTATCGTGGATATTTTATATTTTCTTTTAATTTTCACACTAATCTCTGAAATAACTTTTTAGATCTCCCTCGCCAAAATAGGGTTTCGAAAAAGTTAATGACCTGCTTATAACATAATATTCTAAATGCTCATTCAAAACTCAACATTATGTGGCCCTTAGCACAATATTTATTTTTTTATTAGTAAATTAATTACTAAGTGGATAATTTTAAGCTAATGAAAACAATAAAGAAAGCAAAGTGGTTTGGCTGTCTGGAACTAGGCTAAGTATAAGTATTCAAATTGTAATAATTCTATAAGGTTACCACAGAGAGACAACCAAATTCAGCTTTTGGTGTGTTTTCATCCTATATTTTTACTGGGAATATATTGCACAATTGAGATTATGTATTTCTAAAAACTCTTACTTTTAAAAAATTTTATGTTTTAAACACTTCTATTATTATTATATTTTATACTAGTTGTATTTAATAAATATATTCAATTTAATCAGGTCACATGCTCTTTCATAAAGTATAAGAAGGTAAAATGATAGAAAGGTGCTTCCACAATGGCTCAGTGAGTCAAGAATCTGCCTGCAATGCAGGAAACACAGGAGACACGGGTTCAATCCCTGGTCAGGGAGGAACTCCTAGAGAAGGAAATGGTAACCCACTCCAGTATTCTTTCCTGGGAACTCTCATGGACAGAGGATCCTGGTGGGCTACAGTCCAGAGGGTTGCAAAGACTCAGACATGACTGAGAGAGAGAGATGAAAATTATAGAAACTATACTATATGAAATAAAATTGCATGCAAATTATGCAAACAATTAATGCAAACATTAATGTTGCTATAGCAACACTCTTATTAATATCATTTTATGAGTTATATGGTGTTAGGTTGAGACTGAGAATGTTTTATTTCTTCCTTCAGAAATAATCCTGAAAATTACCCTCTGGAAAATTTTCAAACTAAAGGATACTAATAAACATTTATAATCTTCAGATAATGTTGTAATAGTAATGGCATGTGTGCTTCATTTTTGAAACTTCATATTGTACATATCAAAATATAATTGCAAAACCAATACAATATTGTAAAGTAATTAGCCTCCAATTAAAATAAATTTATATTAAAAAAAAGAATGTGGATCAGAGAGTTGATATGGGATGGGAGGTGGGGGGGTTCAAGATTGGGAACTCATGTACCCTGAGATGGAAAAAAATAAAAAATTAAAAATTAAAAAAAAAAAGAATGTGAAAATGAAAACAAAAACACAAAATATAACTGCACAGCTTTCTTGCAATAGTGACATTGCATATGCCAATGTATTTAAATTTTTGCTGATTAAAAATAAAATGCTGGGTTTTTCATTATTTATTGGCTTGTCATGAAAGTCAAATTTATTGGTTTCCTGTTGAAATGAATACTATTAGAGAGGAAGATTTTATTACAATAATTTTGTTTGAGCCATTTACCTTTCAGAAAGGCACAAATCAACATTGTTGGGGCTAATGGTTATTGATTTGGAAATAATTCTAACAAGTATGGTTCTCTAAATTCAAGTAAAGGTTTTGCCAACTTAGCTGTTGTACAGCATTGCACATTGCCTGAACCTCTTTTTGTACTTTATCTGGTTTACAGTTCATATTTCCAGTAAAAGGTGAAATGTTAAAATGTTAATCTTTTTCATACTGTGCACTTATGCCTTATTAAGTATGTTGTTGCTGATTCATGATAGAGAAGTTGCTCTTATTTGCAAGTTAAAGATACAAACTTCTTTGATAAAAGTAATTTGACCCTCACTTTCTCAGCTGTATCTAACACACTGTCATATTTCTCAATTGTTTAAATAAATTGGTTATTGGAAATTGACTGAAGATGTAAAAGCCTTATTCAGTTATTTTTAGGACCTGTTTTAGGCTCATTTTGAGATAATATATATGATATAATATATATGATTTGCTAACATCTATTAAGTTTTTAAGTCATTGTTATTGTCATGATACTGTTAATTCACTGAACTTCACAAATTTTTCCTGCCATTAAGAATTTCTTCCATCTAAGTTTTTAAATTCTTTTCTGTGTGTGAAAACTGTTCTATAGCACATCTGATTCATATAACTCATATTCTTTTTCTGACCTTCAAGCTATCACCTTGCTGCTCCTTATTTTAAACTTTTTTCTTTTCCATTCTAAGATACTTTTCTCAA
This sequence comes from Neotragus moschatus, assembly GCA_006410615.1. Taxonomy (NCBI): domain Eukaryota; kingdom Metazoa; phylum Chordata; class Mammalia; order Artiodactyla; family Bovidae; genus Neotragus; species Neotragus moschatus. The sequence continues at coordinate 2,718,926 of SJYA01002334.1, forward strand.
TATTTTCCTACATGTCCTGATACAGTTATGTGAACTGTCAGTTCTGTTTGTGTTTCCCTTTCATCTGATTTTTATTTTATTATTGCAGTTCTAGTCCCCTTGAAGTCCTCCCTTCTCCCATCCATCTTCCCCTTAATCACATCTGTTTCTCTCTCTGGCTTCTTTTCTCCCAGGAGTGCTCTTTTAAGGAGTATGTGTCATCTTGCATACTTCTTTGATACTGCTGGCACAGTACTGAAATTTCCTTCTTATGTTAGAAAGAAACACCCTGTCTAAGGATGACTTTCTAAAGCCAACATCCTTGAAGCTTCTGGACTTAGTTTTCCTTGATCTGTGGTATATTATACAGCTCCTCTATCATTTTCACGTGGCAAATCTTTAAGTTCTAAAAAGACTGGATGCTTACAGATATTTCTACTGCACATGCTGGAGCCATTCCTTTCTCATAGGTATAGCAAGAAGGTAGTCTATTTTGCAGGTTTTGTAGAACAAATTTTCGCTCAGGCATTTCTTAGTGGTGCAGAGTCGGTATGTTATCATAAGCCACTGAATGGATCCTTGACAATCTGAATTAAAAATATGTGTGACTCTCTTAAGTCCCTATAATCATGGATTTTTTACTGAGATATAATTAGCTTATACCATTATATTGACTTCAGGTATACAGCAGCATGATTCACCAGGATCAGTCCGGTTAACCCCCACTGCCATACATCATTGCATTTTGTTTCTTGTGTAGAGGACTTTTAAAATGCACTCTCTTAGCAGCTTTTAAATATATGATACAGTTGCGATGGCATTAGTGGTAAAGAACCTGCTTGTCAATTCGGAGATTTAAGAGATGTGAGTTTGATTCCTGGGTGGGGAAGACCCACTGGAGGAGGAAATGGCAACCCACTCCCCATAATTCTTGCCTGGAGAATCCCATGGACAGAGGAGCCTGATGTGCTACAGTCCAGGGGGTTGCAAAGAGTTGGGCACCGCTGAAGTGACTTAGCATGTATGAAGACATTCCAAGTTACAGTCACCATCGTCTGCATTATTTCCTTCAGACTTATTTATTTTTTAATTAGAAATGTGTACCTTTTGACTTCCTTCTCTCATTTTGCCTCCAATCATCCAGCCCTCTAGAAATTATCAGCCTATTTTCTGTGAGTTTGGCTTTGTTTGCCTTTTACATTCCACATATAAGTGAAATCACATATGACACTTGTCTTCCTCTGCCTTCAGAGTTATCCATGTTGTTTCAAATGGCAAGATTTTATTCTTTTTATGGCTGAATAATATCCCATTGCATGTCTATTTCGGGTCTTCTTTATCCAGTCATCTATTGATAGATACCTAGAACAACAGGGAAAGGATTGTGTCTTCAATATGTGGGGTTGGGAAAATTGGATAGTCACCTACAAAAGAAAGTCATACTATACATAAAAATTAACTCAAGTGGAGTAAAGACTTGAATGTAAGACCTCTAATAATACAATTCTGACAATATTTATCCCTTACTTTCCCTGACTATATTGTTCTTCATACAAAAACTCTGCCTCCTGTATTAAAATGCTCTTCTGCCAACATCAGGTTGTTTTCTAAGCTATGATATCTCCGAATGGATATAGAAAGACTAGGAAATGGCAGTACTTATGATTTTGAGTGACTAGAAAATAATAACCATTAATGTATTTTGTGTTAGCCTCAATACTTTGGCTGTGTAACAGCACATTCCAGAATACAGTGACTATCTACAGCACAATTTAAGATCAAATTTAAGACTCAGGTATGTTATATGTACGCAAGTTGTCTTTCATGGAAAAAGGCAGGGGCCGCATATTGTAAAATCTGTAATAAAATGGATTTATTTATCTGGATTTATAATCCAAATAATACATTTCACTATACCTACTTACAAAATGAAAATGCTGTATATGGAATGCTTACCAACTAAGAAGCTAAATATAACAATATTCAGCAGATGCAGATCTCTAAAAGGACAGGTTGTGAGCAACACTGAAACTAGGTTAACACAAACTGACTCCACATTGTTCAAAATTGGATGACAGTAATACAAATTAATAAAATTATTTTTAGAGACAGATGAAAACTTCCATAATAATAATAATAAGTAAAACCTTTATGTCTGGCACAAGTGGCAGGAGCTGTATGTGCATATGTCTTGTTTCGTGGTTGGAAAATTGAGAGCAATACATGAATTCAAAAGTGACAGATTCATTCATGCATAGGAAAATATTGACAATATTTCGTTATTTTTTAATGATTTTATCTTTAAAATGTTTTAAGTTACATTGTATTGGATGCATAAATATAAAGTATAAATAAAACTTAAGTTGAAAGAATTGCAATATTTTTCTTGTCACTTACCAAATATGTAAAGGTACAATAATTTTTTGCATGGTAAGAGTCATTGATCTATCTGATGACAGTTCGTAATATTTATGGAGGGAAAATTTTACGCTATTATATAGATAGATTTAAATATTTATAATGTTTGGTCAATGCTCTGTCTGACTTTAGGCTAAATGAATAAACAGAGAACTCAAGTCAGGGCAGTGAATTTAGATGCCTTAGCAAAATGCTGGTCTTACTACAGAAATGTGGAAAAATTTGTTGTTTTTGTTGATGACAGTGAAATGAAACAAACATCCCCATTGTAAAAGGGAAAAATTCAGCCTTCAGAAATGAAGAGGTCAATCCCCATACAAGAGTATGAAGCAACATTTAACCCGTTGTGACTAGATTTTGTGCTCTAAGGACACTCCATCCGGGGTCATGATGCCTCAGATTCCACCCTTCAGGGAGCTGGAACTGACCAAAGCGTAGAGTTGCTCATCTGAAAAACCAATATGATGGGCTAGTGGTCTAGAAAATCTCCTTCTCTCCCTTCCAGAGAGAAGACAATAGAAATGTGCCGCTTACCTGAGCCACAGTTGAAAGTTGGTCACTTTTCCAAAGCCAGATTAAAAATCTCTAATGAATGTTTCAAAACACAAAGTAATACATTGAAACAGGGTAATGCTCTAGTATTTTAAGTTTTTCTATGAAAGTTAGTTTCTACAAATGATGTATGTCAAAAAGATTTTTAATATCGAAAGCTATTTGCCAAAAATTGCAAACCTGAAGTACAAGCTTAACTAAAAATACTCAAAATGATCTTCAGTTTTTGAATGAGTTTCAAGAATTTAAATTAATTCTTTCCTGCATCACACTTCCCCAGCACTGGACTTCAGCTTTTATTTCTGAAGACTAGACTTAGAATATGTGATATTTATGGTGGGATATAAATCACTCATAAATTCTAGAAATTCTGCAGGTGCTCTGGTTTTCACTGTGTTTCTAGTCACCGATCATATTGGGGAATGTTTATAATGGATTTGCAGCGTGTGTTCTGAATGTGTCATTTTTCATGTTGATTCCTCTACAGCAGGTGTCATTTTTCAGTGACAGTTAATTGTATGGTTTCTGAAGGTTTAAATAATTTAATAATATAGGATCTAATTTTCGGGTGTCTTCTCTGAGAGTCATAAAGAATCTGAGCAATATGATCTTTCCAGCTATAGATTATTTAATATACCCAAAATGTATCCATCTCTATACTGACAATCACTTGTTAACTTGATTCAGAGAAGAGCAAAAGCACACATTCACTTATATCACCCTGGTCTCAGTTAAGGTTTGCACACATAGTTCTAAACCCTGCACACACTGTCCTAGTTAATTCTCAGATTACACCATGGGTTAAGTACCACTATGATTTTCACTGTGCAGATTAGAAGGCTCAGATATAAAAAATGTTAACTAACTCGCCCCAGGCCACAGAAATTATCAGGGTTTGGGACATAAATCCAATCATCTGATAAGATGTCAGGGCTACCTTGGGAAATGTGGACAGGAAAATGGGTGCTAGATAGATAATTCATTGAGTAGTCAGAGAGAGATAAAGGGCAAAATGATTTTTAAAATTGGGAAGAATAAGGAAATCATGTGGAAAACATCCATGAATAAAAACACAAATGAGTAACAAAAATAGGAACTGAGACTTTATGGAATTTAACACTGGGGACTTTATGTTAAACAGTGCATTGTCATGATCACTTTTGACTCTTTCACAAACTGTACCTGGAGCGTTTTTCAGATGAGGGAGGAAATTGAAGCTCAGGGAAGGTAAACAGTTTGTCTGAGGACTCTGACTGTATCAATACTACTGCCAGGATGAAACCTACATACTGTGGTACTGACATATACGCACTGCTATATATAAATAGAGAGCTAATAAGAACCCACGGTATAGCACAGGAAACTCGACTCAATATTCTATAATGACCTATATGGGAATAGAATGCTTTAAAGAGTGAATATATATGTATATATATATAAATGCTTTAAAGAGTGGACACATATGTATATATATGTATATATGTATAATATATATAACTAATTCACTTTTCTGTAGATCAGAAACTAACAGCATTGTAAATCAACTATTTCAAATAAAAAGTAATTACAAAGCCCTACATATTGTGTTAGCAACTATATGTCTATAAAAAGTTCTCAAAAATTATGCATTTTTAAAAAGAGTGTAATAGCTATTGTTTGTAAGTCTGAGTAACATATCTTATAGTTGATTCTTATTTTTTTAAATTTCGCTACTTTGGACTCAGAATTGGTGATTATGATGGTAGTGCTTTCTTTTCTTGAAACTAATTTAATTCTGTGTGTGTTGAAGATTCAGCTTAATTACCATTGTGTGGAATTTTGGATTAATCTGATACTTTATGCTCAGAAATGACATCTAAATGTTAGCTCAAGTTTTAGAAACAACTTTTTAAAATTATTAAATCTTTTGTCTTTTAAAGAATCAATATTTTTCCTGAATGACTTTAGCATTTGCCTTGTAATGGAATTCCATATTTTATTATATTTAAGCAAACTAGAAACATCTCTCATTTTGATTATTGGAAAACTAAACTTTTTTATGATTATAAATCTTGCAGTATCTAAGATGCTAAAGATGACATTACTTAAAAAATGTTCTACATATTTATATCAGCACCTTAGATTTTACTCTCTTTAAACACTTTACATGGTTCAAACCTAAAAGTCAAGATACCATTGAATAAATAAGAAGCTAAACGTTTAGGTGGTTAATTTCTCCAATTATGAAATCTAAATTTATCTGCATTATTTTTGACATAAAAACCAAAACAAGGAGACAAATTAGGCATATATTCTGAAAATTTGTGTTCTCCAAATTCACACAAACCACACACACACACAAACTTTTGTTTTGGGTCTTCATATGTTTATTAAATCATAAAGGCAAGGGCATAAAAACTTACAAAATTTTAAATAAATGCTGTCATAAGCAATCTATATTTTTTAAAATACAGTAATGTGTATATTCTGATATAAATGAAGAACAAGTTGTTTTTGTGGTTAACACATGAAGACATAATAAAAATTTGTGTATTTAAAAAATGTCTTAGAACCATTATATTATTATTCAAAAGATTTTTATGTGACTATTCTAAGAAATATTACCTTTAATAGTTTAGTGCATAAAATGATAGCCAAATTACACAGTAATAAAATTATTGTTGAAGCAATTTTTTAAAATAGTACTTGTGTTTAAAATGTATTTTCATGACACTTACCATCCAAGTGATAGTTGTTTGTGACCCATGGACTCTACAGTGCATGGGGAATTCTCCAGGCCAGAATGCTGGAGTTGGTAGCCTATCCCTTCTCCAGTGGGTCTTCCAACCCAGGAAGCAAACCAGGGTCTTCTGCATTGCAGGTGGATTCATTACCAATTGAGCTATCAAGGAAGTCCTCACTTACCATGACTTTCCATTCTTTCTAATATTTTCCAGATATAATGTTTAAATAAATGTTATTTAAAGTGCCAATATTCACATAAATAACAAACAATATATTAAGGTAAAATTATAGACCACTATAAATAAATATATATGTATATTGAAAGCTTCTTTATCTACCCTTATTATGTGGCTCATTTGGTAAAGAATCCGCCTGCAATATAGGAGACCTGGGTTCGAACCCTGGGTTGGGAAAATCCCCTGGAGAAGGAAATGGCAATCCACTCCAGTATACTTGCGTGGGGAATCCCATGAGCAGAGGAGCCTGGCAGGTTACAGTCCATGACATCAAGAAGAGTTGGCCACAACTTAGCTACTAAAGCACCACCACCAGAAGAAATTCTGGTTTCATGTTTTATATGTATATGTTATATTCACAGTGGGGAAAAAGCAAAGACAAAAATGTCTTTCCTTATGGATCCTACATTCTATAAAGGGTAACCAGTGAGTCTTCTTCAGTGGCTCAATGTTAAAGAATCCACTTACAATGTAGGAGCCGCAGGAGATGTGAGTTCAATCCCTGGTTTTGGAATATCACCTGGAGGAGGGCATGGCAACCCACTTCAGTATTCTTGCCTAGAGAATCCCATGGATNAAAGGGTAACCAGTGAGTCTTCTTCAGTGGCTCAATGTTAAAGAATCCACTTACAATGTAGGAGCCGCAGGAGATGTGAGTTCAATCCCTGGTTTTGGAATATCACCTGGAGGAGGGCATGGCAACCCACTTCAGTATTCTTGCCTAGAGAATCCCATGGATAGAGGTGCCCGGTGGGCTTCAGTCCACAGGGTCCCAAGGAGTCAGACATGACTGAAATGAATTAGCGTGCACACATGCACAGTAACCAATGAGCAAATCAGTTCAGTCGCTCAGTTATGTCCAACTCTCTGTGACCACATGGACTGCAGCATGCCAGGCTTCCCTGTCCGTCACTAACTCCAAGAACTTGCTCAAACTCATGTCCATTGAGTCAATGATGCCATCCAACAATTTCATCCTCTGTCATCACCTTCTCCTCCTGCCTTCAATCTTTCGCAGCATCANTGCCTGCTGTCAAACCAATATCCATTCTCCCTTCTACCTTAGTAATTGTGCCCATCAATAAGACTACACTTTGCTGCCTCACTGAAAATTGGGATGGCCAATCAGATATGAGTGGCTATTAGTAGGTAAAACTTCTAAGAGGTTTGGTTGAAAGTATCTTCTCCTTTGGCCCTTTCCATTCTCCTAAAACGCTGTATCAACATCTACCTTATGACAACTGAATGCTCTTGAGAAGGAAGCAGTGCCCTAAAAGTGAAAGGATAAAGACAGAAGACAATAGTGCCCCTGGTGACTTCCAGAGCTTCTACACCAGCCCCCACTAATCCTAGCTTCAGATTAATNGTAGGTAAAACTTCTAAGAGGTTTGGTTGAAAGTATCTTCTCCTTTGGCCCTTTCCATTCTCCTAAAACGCTGTATCAACATCTACCTTATGACAACTGAATGCTCTTGAGAAGGAAGCAGTGCCCTAAAAGTGAAAGGATAAAGACAGAAGACAATAGTGCCCCTGGTGACTTCCAGAGCTTCTACACCAGCCCCCACTAATCCTAGCTTCAGATTAATTTTACATGAGAGGAAATAAGCCTATCCTACACTGAAGTCAGTGATCCAGGGTTTCTGATGTGTGTAAGTATGTGCTCAGTTGTTCTGTCCTGTCTGACTTTTTAAGGTACCATGGACCATAGCCCTCCAGGCTCCATGGAATTTTCCAGGCAAGAATACTGGAATGGGGATGCCATTTCCTCCTCCAGGGGGTCCTCTCAACCCAAGGATCTACCCTTGTCCTTTGCGTCTCCTACATTGGCAGGCAGATTCTTTACCACTGATGCTACCCGGGAAGCCTCAGAGTCTCTAATATTAGCAGCCAAATATAATTCCTAACTGATACACAGAAAAACNTCTGACTTTTTAAGGTACCATGGACCATAGCCCTCCAGGCTCCATGGAATTTTCCAGGCAAGAATACTGGCATGGGGATGCCATTTCCTCCTCCAGGGGGTCCTCTCAACCCAAGGATCTACCCGTGTCCCTTGCGTCTCCTACATTGGCAGGCAGATTCTTTACCACTGATGCCACCCGGGAAGCCTCAGAGTTACTATAAATGGTATTCCTAACTGACACACAGAAAAACACAAAAGTTCCCAGAGCCTCAAACCATTTGTAATAAGATACATTAGAAAATTTCATCAGGCAACAATGCCACTTCATAGGGCTCAATATTGCCAGGCACAGAAAACCTCAACCTTGTCGCTTTAGCTTACATGGTTAGAATGGGGATATTTTGCAGTTGATATACACACAAATACATTTTGTTTAAAAATTATTATATTTTATTTAAAAATTAAAATAACATTTTTTTACCAGAAAAAAATAATGTATAGTTATGGTCAAAATTTAAAAAAATCGCAAACTACCAATGATCTTAATATTCATATGTAAGTCCTGTCAGTATAGTTTCTCAGTATTTTTCATGTAATTTTGGATATGTATGATTCATGAGCTGACAATCTTAATTAAAATATAGACATTTTCCTTACTAATGAATATAGGTAGTGTATTAGCCTGTTATAGCTTCTGTAACATGTTACCATAATCTTGATGCTTTACAGCAATAGAAATGTATTCTTTCATAGTACTGGATGCCATACCTCCAAAATTTAGTAGCACTGGGCTGAAAGTAGTGGCAGAGTTATGCTGCTTCTGGACACTTTGGAGGAATATGTTCCCAGCTGCATCCAGTATCTGGAGACTGTCAGCCTCCCTTGGTTGTAGCCACATTACTCCCACATCTGGCGTGGTCCTTGGTGGGTATGTTGCCTTCTCTTTTTTCACCTGCATCTTTTATAAGGACAACCTACTGGGATAATTCAGTGAAATCTGTTCATGTTAAGATTCTCAACTTAATTACATGCACAAAGGAATTTTTTTCTTATGAGGTAACATTTACAGGTTCCAGAGATTAGAATCCGATGTCTTTGAAAAGTCTCATTACTAGCCTCATCCTTTTAAGTATTTACATGATATTACATGTATGTGCACACGATGCTTAATTTTTAAAAAATTAATTAATTTTTTTACTTTACAATATTGTGTTGGTTTTGTCATACTTCAACATGAATCGACCACGGGTGTACACATGTTCCCAATCCAGATCCCCCTTCCCACCTCCCTCCCCATACCATCCCTCTGGGTCATCCCAGTGCACCAGCCCCAAACATCCTGTATCCTGCATCAAACCTAGTCTGGTGATTCGTTTCTTACATGATATCATACATGTTTCAATGCCCTTCTCCCAAATCATCCCACCCTCTCCCTCTCCCACAGAGTCCAAAAGACTGTTCTATACATCTGTGTCTCTTTTACTGTCTCCCATACAGGATTATCATTATCATCTTTCTAAATTCCATATATATGCGCTAGTATACTGTATTGGTGTTTTTCTTTCTGGCTTACTTCATGCTGTATAATCCTAATTTTATCAATTCCCAAGAATAGGTATTGTAGTAACTCAAAATTTTCAATTTTTTAGTTAATAGAAACAAAAACAACACAAAAACACACACAAGCACATATTTCTCTTTTTCTAAATAAAAGGATCTGAAAATTGCCTTATCAAAGGCTTTAATCATTGAAATAACAACTTTATCACAAAGCTCTTCAAAAAGTTATTACTACACATTAAACAATGGGTAGAATTAAAACTCAATTTTAATTCTGCTGAAGCAAAATATCCCATTAATTATTTTTTAATTGATGGTAAAGTTCAATGTGGTTCTTACATTATTTAAATGGTTTGTATATTCTTTGCTCATTTCACTGTGGAGTTGTCCAAATTCCTCTAACGTAATTGTAGGAGCACTTGTAACAGAAAGTGTAACCCTCTTTTCATGAGGCTTGTCATAAGCATCTTTGCCAAGTTTGTTATTTAACATTGTTAATTGTGTTTTTATATACAGTAGATGGTATTTTCAACTTCTTTACCACAAGGTTGTATAAATGATCATCTATATTTCACATGACAGCTATTACCTATTACGTTTAGATGTTTAGTTGCCAAGGAATGTGATAAATACCCGTCAGTACTTCCCTAATCCTTGTGAAATATTTCTTGTTCTTGGTTTGCGCTATTGTCTTTGAAGTCTGATCTTTCAGGTATCATACAGACATGAACTCTCTGAATGCTGTTTCTGAGAATCAGTGTCAGATTTCCTGGACACAGAGAGGCAGGAGGGGAGCATGTGAGGCATTGGGTAGGGAGGTGGTGACCTGGGTCTGGGTACGAAAGTGTCTGAAGTATAAACAAACTTGCAGCCATATGCCTTCTCCCAGCTCCATATCTCATGTAACTGGTGATTCTATGAGCAAACTGATTTGCTTTCTCTGCATTTAACTCTTTAAGCATGTAGATTATCACTTCCTCCTGCTTCTAAACTGATTTCCAAATTCAAAAATGGGTTTTAATGTCTGGTCTGCTATTATTTTACTCTTTGTCTTTGGTTTTCCACCTTGTAAATGCATGCCATTGAAAAGGTCTTAATGCCATTTTAGCAATATTTCAGTAGGAAGAAAAATAAACACTTGTTCAAAAGACCATATTTGCAAGTCTCCATTTTTGTAAACACTCCAATCAGACTTTTGACCCAGGCACTTCACTGAAATAACTCTTGTTAAAGTCATCAAAATTGCCTCTCACTATGGGCTTCCCTGATAGCTCAACTGGTAAAGAATCCACCTGCAATGCAAGAGATACCGGTTCAATTCCTGGGTAAGGAATATCCACTGGAGAATGGATAGGCTACCCAGCCCAGTATTCTTGGGCTTCCCTTGTGGCTCAGCTGGTAAATAACCCACCAGCAATGTAGGAGACATGGGTTTGATCCCTGGGTTGGGAAGATCCTCTGGAGAAGGGAAAGGCTACCCACTCCAGTATTCTGGCCTGGAGAATTCCATGGATTGTAAAGAGTCCATGGGGTCACAAGGGTTGAATACAACTGAGTAACTTTCACTTTCATGGTCAAGTCTCTGTTCTCTCCTTACTTTAACCTCAGTAGGATTACAATTTGTTATCAGACCTTCTTGATGAACTATTACTTTACTTGTCTTTAGGGAGGACATTTTCTGTTGGTTTCCCTTTTAAAACTCGCTGATCCTCTCTTTCCCTTTTTCTGATTCCATGTCATCCCCTTGACCTCTAAGCTTTCTAAACTGTTAGCTTCTGTTCCATTTCTTTTCCTCTTTTCTATCTTTATATTGTCTATAGGTAATTTCACTTAATATTATTTGTGTGCTCTTATGTACTGATGACACGAAATTTGTAATCCAAACTCTAATCTTCCCATGAGTCCCAAATATTTCCTTTTATTTCTATTTGTATGTGCAATGGAGATCCTAAACTTAATATGTTCAAAATAGAAGACTTACTTTTCTCCATAAAGCAAGTAAGCAAGCAAAAAATATAATGAAGAAAACAAAACCTGCTCAAAGAAACAAACCTGCTCTTTTGGTTTCCATTTCTTAGTAATAACCAGTACCATGAATTCAAATATTTAAGCCAAAAAGCCTGAAAGCACAAACTCCCTTGACCCTCACATCTGATATGCTAGCAAATCTTAGAATATTACGCTTTATACTATATCCACTTTTTCTCCTTTTCTCAGCTATACCAAGGCATTCCCCATTTATGATGTTTTCAGCTTGTACTCTTCTAAATAGCTAGTGATATCTGAAAGGAAAAAAAAAAAAAGCTAATGAAAGAAGGAAGAAAAGAAGGGACAAAAAAAGAGAAATGAAAAGACATTGATTCTGACATTTTCCTTTGTAAAATATGGTACTGGTTTCCATTAATGGCTGTCCCTGACTTATATGATTTTTGCTCTTGTCTGCATTTCTGGATTAAGTTTCTATCGTTTCCTCTCACTCATGACTCTTCATCCCTAAAAGGCTAGATTTCTTTTTCCCTTGGAAATGTCCCATTTATCCTTCCTTGGGTTTTTATAGAAACATTTCCCTTTGTGTTTCTCCAGTTTGTCATGGGGTCTGTCTGCTCCTTCACTTCATGCTGGCATGCAGCAGGTGCTCAGGAAATGTGGGCTGCGAAAATAATAGTGTAATTCTCAGTTTCTATTTTTCAACATGAGATATTCATGTCAATTTTTAAAGTTAAACAGAAATTACTTGAAACTTCTGCCAAAGAATGATCAATTTGTAAGATAGAATGACAGTTTAAACAGAGTAAAAAATAAAAAAAAATTTGCTGTTTATAATGTGTAAGATATGCAAAATATCTTACAAGATTAAGAAAAAAGAGGCTGAGATAAGATATTAGACTATAGTTTTGAAAGTGATACACATCTAGAAATTAAAAGGCTGAGTTGTTGTTTTTTTCCTGAAGTATGCTATGGTCATCATAATGTTACTTAATATATAGGCATTTATATTTCTCTTAAAAGAGTAGGATAAAGGAAGAAAGGCTTTTTCCTACCTGGTTCAGGGTTTCTCAAGCTCAGCACTATTGACCTTTTGGGCTAATTTTTTTTTTTTTAATTTTTATTTATTTTTATTTTTTAATTTTTTTTGCTTTATAATACTGTATTCATTTTGCCATACATTGACATGCATCACCCACGAGTGTATATAAGCTCCCAATCCCGAACCCCCCCCCCCACCTCCCACCCCACACCATCTCTCTGAATCACCCCTTGTCCTAGTTGTTATCGTGTGCATTTTCAGGTGCTTAGAAGCATTGCAGGCTTCTAGTCACTAGGGGCCAGTAGCAATACCCACCCCCAACCCCACTCCAAGTTCTTACATTGAAAATGTCTTCACACACTGCCACGTCTCCCCTGGGGGTGAAATATCCCCACTCCTCAGAAAGATTAGCTGAATTTAAATAATTTCTTCAGGACAAAAACTTCCTCGCTGGAGAACCAATAATATACTAACTGTGATTGTAAATTTGAGCATATTGGTCTTCAAGTAAAATAAAAAGGTACTAGTAAATAAACTCATTGATGTGCTTGAAATTCATCAGTAATAAATCTTTTCTACTAATTAATATTTCAGATCTTTAAATCAAGACTTTTTAGTGCTGAAAGGGACCCTACGCAGAGTGTAGTCCAGTACTCATTTTATAGGTTAAGACATTGAAACAACAGCAATAAAATGTATGTACTTTGTTCGAGATCACATACAAAATCTACTTGAAATAATCTATATGTAATATAATTTAAAGAAATGAATTGTATCTACTAAAATAGCAAAAATATAAATAATTAAGCATAGAATAACATTCTAGTGAGGAGTAATGGAAATATATCAAGAATAACATTCTAGTGAGGAGTAATGGAAATATATCAAGGAGTAACATAATTGTTTGATTAAATTTTTAATTTGGCTTAGAAATTCCTCTAAGTTAAAGCAGCAAATTCTCATCTAATAAAAGAACATTAGCTGTTTAAGTGACACCAAATTTTTGTTTTTTTAACCAATTTTAAGAGAAACTTGCTTCGTGTATCATATTTTTTCCTTTATTATGCATATTTGTTCTGAATAAAAACCATAGTCATAACATTTCAAATATCTGTTTTGTTAAAAAGTAAATTAACAATGAAAATACATTCTTGTTTCCATGTACAAAACCTTCTATAAATTAAAGAGTTTATGTGCTTTAAATGAATATACTGCATGGTGCATATGTCTCTTTTTTCCAGTATCACTTCTTTTTACCAAAATTTATTAAAGAACTTGGAGAAGGAAATGGCAGTCCACTCCAGTATTCTTTCCTGGAAGAGCCTGGCAGGATGCAGTCCATGGGGTAGCAAAGAGTCGGACACGACTGTGCGACTAACACACACTAAAGAACTGGAGGATAGCAGTGCCTTCAAATTTAAACTGTCTGGAGAGAATTTGATGTGCCAATATCAGTTATTGACTACAGAAGGGTTAAATAGTTTAGATTCCAATTATACTGTTAAGGGGATGGTAGTCTATTGTGTTAGGTGGCAAACCAAAACTGTGTGGATAGCCAATTGGAAGGANCACTAAAGAACTGGAGGATAGCAGTGCCTTCAAATTTAAACTGTCTGGAGAGAATTTGATGTGCCAATATCAGTTATTGACTACAGAAGGGTTAAATAGTTTAGATTCCAATTATACTGTTAAGGGGATGGTAGTCTATTGTGTTAGGTGGCAAACCAAAACTGTGTGGATAGCCAATTGGAAGGACGCATATCTTCTGTAGACATGGCCCTCACAGTTGCTTGCAAAATTCAAGCAATTTGTAGTTCCCCCCCTACCATAAATTGCTTTGCTGCTACTACAAAACTTGTTGTATAATGATCAAAGGGATTCTGATCAAGGAACATGACTAATATCTCAGACTGATATATTTTCAGATCAGTTGTAATCTGGCCTCTAATTTAATCAATGAAGAGCTTCAATGATGTTTGTGTGAAACCTTTAATTTTGTACTGATCTCTTCCTTCATTTTCAATGCTTTAATTAAAAGTGAATTAGGTACAAAAGATAACTAAATTGGTTACAAGCTAGCACTCTTCTCTAATTTTCATTTAAACTTTAAGAAGCATCTGCCAGAGTCAAGAGTACCCAAAGTTTATTAATTAATTTATTTATTTTGAGGCAAACTCCTTGTTTGTAATGATAAAACTGTTTTCAGCATACAGGATGCTTGTCTATTTTAAATTAACTGGATGTATATCACAGCAGGACATTATGTATCTGGGTTCACCTCAAAGCTGAAATAAGTTTGTGAAAAATAAGTAAAGGAAAAGCCAAACGAAAATGTATTCATTTTTTATCACTTGAGACTGAAATCTAATCTGTCAGGAAACTTATCCAGATAGTTCTGACTCTTGTAGTGATATGAATATACAGGCTTAGCAGGAATAGTAGTATAATGTGATGTGTGTTAAGCTTATAAAATATGGTCCATAGCATATTAAAGGATAGTGATGGATAGATGATCACTATGAAATCTTTGCCATATTCTCGTTGGTTTCTCAGTAAGATGAAAGAAAGTAGCCAGTTGAGCAGCTGTGTGTAGGGTCTCCTAGCACAAAGAATTAGTGATGGAGCTGAATTTAATACCAATTATCCTATAACCATGTGGACATTTTTACTTCTTCAGTTATACATATTAACAATTTTATAGTACTTAAGAGTTTATAACTCACAAAATTCTGGTGAAATCTAATAAAGTTGACCTGAAGAAGTTACTGGCTCTCTCTAAAGCAGACAATAACTTGGAAGTCAGATTTGAAATGTACAAATGAAAAAATAGGCAAAAGCAGGCTGCCTCAACACTAAAAGTCATCAGGTGTTGTTCAATGTTACTAGGGATCCTGTACCACCTAAGTAATGAGATGAAAAGGACACATTGATCTGGCTGACTGGTCTTCAGTCCAATTACTTTAGTATATTTGGAATAATTTTGTTACTTGTCTGCTCTAATATAGTTACTGCAGCATATCTGCATGGTAAAGGATCATTGCAAACAAAATCCTCAAATCTATCTTCGGAATTCAGAAAGGTTAAATTGAAGAGTAAAGTGGTATTGTATTTTTGCTTTATTTCAATATATGACAATTCCTTTCCTTCGGTTTGAATTCATTTCTCTGATTGTGCCTTGTTTGCTAATGTGATACTCCACTAATTTATATGGTAAGCCTCCAAGCTGCAAACTCTGTGATCCCGAAGCCTCATTAGAGCACAAACCTGCCCATCATTATTCATGCTAAAAAATGATGTGACATGTCGCTGATTCTTTGAAAATAATTCACATTACTCTAAACTAAGAAAATGAGGTATTATTAATTCAAAAATTCAGGAACTGTTGATGCAAGGCATGGATGTCCTTTTTAACCACTTCTATAAATTGAAGAACAATTGCTTCCTTTTTGGTTCATTTATTTACATATTTGGCTTTCTGTATTAGAAATATACTAATTTATCTGAATGATTTTTGAAAGCCTTTATGGGGTTTTATAGTTGTTATTTCATGGCATTCATTCACTTCTAATCTTTAGATTAAAACCATTTTGCAAACTAGGGAAACATTTGTAAAACTTTATCTCAAATAGTAAAATCACTGTGTTGAAGAATGTCAGACAATCTAGAAAGAAACTTGACTTTGATAATATATAAATGGCACCATTAAAACTACGTGTATTATTATGTAAGACACTTAATCTTTCTGAGCCTTAATTTGCTCACCCATATAATTGGATTACTAATTTATCTTTACTTGCAATCTCACAGGGCTTTTGGAGCAGTACATACTATGTGGGAAAGAGCCTTGAAAACTATAAAATGCTTTATAAATTTAACGTAACACTGTTAACTTTTTTTAAACTAAACATATTGCTTTCCACATTGGCTAAGCATATCCTGTCTTTGTTGCTATGCACATATAAAAACATTTTAGTATTTTCCATTCATCTCTAAGCAAAATAAGTAAATACAGTAATAAGTAGCAACATGCTTTATGGAATTGAGAGCATCTGTAACTGTACTAAGAAGAACACCCGCATCTTTTTAGCATGGTTTCACTTTTACATCTAAAGAAATTCTTCTGAAAATAAAATATATCTTTTCTTTGAATTTTGGCCATGAGCTATAGTACTTCTTTAGTGGATTCATTTTCGTTCCTTCATTCAGTAGTAACTTTCAAAATGTGTCAGGTTGTTCTGTTGCATAATACTGCTATTAATTTTGGTTTGCAACAGACTGAAATTTTTTCATTAAAACTATTATTTGTGAATAGCAAAGCCATAGAGAAACTATGCAGAATGAACAGTAACAGTATTTAAGGCACATGAAATACGAGATGAGAATTAAGGGTTCAATTTTAATTTGTATAGTTTTTTTTTTTTTTTCTGATCAGATTTGGTCATTTGTAAAATTACCTGGAGTAATTATCTCTGCTTTTTAGGGCTGTTTTGGAGAATAAAATGGAATAAGGTAGGCTCATTGGCACATAGTAAATACCAAATGAATTCAGATCCATTTCGTGTATTCTCTTAAGAAGCTCTACTTAAAATATGTATTACTTTCTGGGCCAAGGAATTCTTCACTTACTTTTCACTTTGGCATGACATATTTATCATATTACCTATCGAGATGGAAACATTGATTCAAAATCAGTAAATACAGTGATGGAAGGGTTGCATTAAAGAGAATTAGATTAACTCCAAAATGTGGAAGAAACTCAATACTTTTTAGTTTATTTAAAGAATCATCTTTTAGTTCTCAGTTTCCTTTAGAAAGTATATTCCTTATTCATATTCTGATTTACTTTCCTTATTCATATTCTGATTTACTAACATGTTGATTTTTTATTCATAGAATCATCAAATCATTCATGTACTCAAGGTGATATTCAATTTAAATCCCTACAAGTTTTGTTCTATGCTAGGCAGTGAAGATAAAATGAAATCATTTGGCTCCTCTGTTTGTATTTGATTTAAAGTAATGTGCTATTGGCATCTCTTCTTTCCATGCACAGTTTTGTCAGGCATTTTGATTGAATTCATTCTGTTTTCACCTTGTTAGAAAAATTGGAACCAGGCTTGGGATATGCAGCTTCTAAGGCTTTGCCTTTTGAGTTCAAGTGATTTACTCAGCAGAACATAATGGATTAACTGAATATAAATCTAATAAAACTTTTCTATTTAGCCAAAGTATCACAGTTTGACACATACCAAGTTAGATTATAGGCTGTTCACTCTTCAGGATATTTCCCTAGACCTACTCAACATTGAATAAGTTTATCATAATTTAAATGTATCATTTGTTGGTTCATAAAATCACATTTTGAGAACATTATGAAAAATAATATGAACAGGCAAAAAATCTGATTAAAAAATTAATTGTAAGTACATTTTAAAGAAGTCATGGCAGAAAAGTTCAACTTATCACTTTATGAATATAGTGCCCTTTTGGTAGAGGTTTCAAATTTTATTATTTAACTTTTTTTTTATATTGAATGGTCAAGTTGAGCATTCAGCACTAAATATGTTTGAATGGGTGTAAAACTTGATTCTAATTTTCTTACAAGTTCAGCATTAGTATGTGAACTTAAGACTTTCATTTGTTCTGTGAATAGACTGGGTGATTTTAATGGCAAAACATTCTTCTCTGGAGACATTTTCAAAGATATTTTAACATAGAGTTGAAAAAGATTTTTTAAAAGTAAATTGGATTTCTAAAATTGATAGTTGCTGTTAAGTATAGAGATGATGTAACTAATTTTAATTTACAATAAGAAGGAGCTATTAGAGACCATTAACATCTGAATGTTCATGTGTCTAAAGCTCTTCCCGTTGATGAATATATGAATATATTAATTGCATATATTTATATAATTTTAAATAGCCTGTAATTTCACAAATGAAACTATAATCAACTGTAATTTTAAATATAGGAATGTATTACTTTAATTTCTTTAAGTTAAACTCCTTTTTGAGGAAAAAAATACCATAAAAATGAACTTTGTCATACATACAAATGTGTATACGTACATGATATGAAATCAATTTTCATTTACGAGTGATTCATGTGGATTTAGTCTCAAAACTGTTACTTCCCTAAGGATGATGTGTACTAACAGATTTATATTTACATATTGGACTAATAAGAAATAAACCTGCCTCTTAGAAGTAGGCTATTGGTTCTTTTCCCTGTTCATGACACAGAACCTGTGACACAAAATATGCAGGGTTTCCCCTCCCCCACCAATTCTCTTAACTTTCCAGGCACCAGTTGGGGTTCTACAAGGCAATTATGATACTACCTGGAGTTTGTCAGACCCCATAAATTAAGGGCTCAGTCCCACAAAGTCTGTCTCATTTTGGATGCCAGACACAGGTAGTGGATCCCCAAGTTATCCACACTGTGGCTACTTGGCTCAAAATTGGAGGTGGGGGGATTACTAGAGTTCTTAACTCAGAATGACTTTGCTACAGTGGCTTCCCAGAACTCAGGGAAATAGTTACTTATGTTTGTGTGTGTGTGCTAAATCGTGTCCCCAACTCTTTGTGACCCTATGATTTATAGTCTGCCAGGCTCCTCTGTCCATGGGACTTCCCATGCAAGAATACTGGACTGAGTTGCCATACCCTCCTCTGGGGATCTTCCCAACCCAGGGATCAAATCTGTGTCCCTTATGTCTTCTGCATTGGCAGGCAGGTTATTTGCCACTAGTGCCACCTGGAAAGCTCTATTTATATTTACTAGATTACTATAAAGGATGTGATTAAAGAATACAGATAAACGGCCAGATAAGGGCAAGGTCTAGTAGAGTCCCAAGCCCAGAAGTTCCTGTATTTATGGAGCCAAGGTTCCCCACCCTCTCCATATGTTCATAAACCCAGAATCTCTCTGAAGCTCCTAGTTTATTGATTTTTATGGAAGTTTGAACAATTATTAACTCCCTCCTTGGAGGACACCTGCTGCTGCTAAGTCACTTCAGTCATATCCTACGCTGGGGCTAAATGGTACAGGTTTCTAATCTTGGCTTTATTTTTCTAACTCTCCCAATCCAGGAACACACACATTTACTTCTTTAGGACCAAAGATACTCTTAGTACTCAGGAAATTCCAAAGGGTTTAGAAGCTCTGTGTCTGGAATTGAAGTCAAAGACCAAATATTAAGCACCCTTAAGCACCCTTGGCTCTTAAGCACCCTTATCCTCAGAAAAGGGTAAAGCACTCTTTACCCTCAGGAAATTACAAGGATTTTAGAAGCTCTTTGTTAGGTAATTGTTGCTGCTGTTTACTGGCTAAGTCATGCCCTACTCTATTGCAACCCCGTGGACTGTAGCCTTCTAGGCTCCTCTGTCCATGGATCTCCCAGGCAAGAATACTGGAGTGGGTTGCCAATTCCTCCTCCAGGGAATCTTCCCCACCCAGGGATAGAACCTGCGTCTCCTGCATTGGCAGGCAGATTCTTTACCACTGAGTCACGTGGGAAGCTCCATGTTGGATAATATGGGCAGGTATATATCTATATCTATCTATCTATCTATATATATGTTTATACATATACATAGGTATATACATTGCTTCCCCACCTATTTTCCATTATTTCATGGCAAATAGATGGGGAAACAATGGAAACAGTGACAGACTTCATTTTCTTGAGCTCCAAAATCACTACAGATGGTGACTACAGCCATGAAATTAAAAGATGTTTGCTCCTTGGAAGACAATCTATGACCAACCTAGACGATATATTAAAAAACAGACATTACTTT
This sequence comes from Neotragus moschatus, assembly GCA_006410615.1. Classification (NCBI taxonomy): domain Eukaryota; kingdom Metazoa; phylum Chordata; class Mammalia; order Artiodactyla; family Bovidae; genus Neotragus; species Neotragus moschatus. The sequence goes on from SJYA01002334.1 coordinate 2,739,128, forward strand.
ACCAACCAAAGTCTGTCTAGTCAAAGCTATGGTTTTTCCAGTAATCATGTATCGATATGTGAGTTGGACCATAAAGAAAGCTGTGTACCTAAGAATTGATACTTTTGAACTGTGGTGTTAGACAAGACTCAAGAGAGCCCCTTATCCCTTGCATAGCAAGGGGATCAAACCAGTCCCTCCTAAAGGAAATCAGTCCTGAATATTCATTGGAAGGACTGATGCTGAAGCTGAACTTTGGCCACCTAATGCGAAGAACTGATTTNATTCATATTCTGATTTACTTTCCTTATTCATATTCTGATTTACTAACATGTTGATTTTTTATTCATAGAATCATCAAATCATTCATGTACTCAAGGTGATATTCAATTTAAATCCCTACAAGTTTTGTTCTATGCTAGGCAGTGAAGATAAAATGAAATCATTTGGCTCCTCTGTTTGTATTTGATTTAAAGTAATGTGCTATTGGCATCTCTTCTTTCCATGCACAGTTTTGTCAGGCATTTTGATTGAATTCATTCTGTTTTCACCTTGTTAGAAAAATTGGAACCAGGCTTGGGATATGCAGCTTCTAAGGCTTTGCCTTTTGAGTTCAAGTGATTTACTCAGCAGAACATAATGGATTAACTGAATATAAATCTAATAAAACTTTTCTATTTAGCCAAAGTATCACAGTTTGACACATACCAAGTTAGATTATAGGCTGTTCACTCTTCAGGATATTTCCCTAGACCTACTCAACATTGAATAAGTTTATCATAATTTAAATGTATCATTTGTTGGTTCATAAAATCACATTTTGAGAACATTATGAAAAATAATATGAACAGGCAAAAAATCTGATTAAAAAATTAATTGTAAGTACATTTTAAAGAAGTCATGGCAGAAAAGTTCAACTTATCACTTTATGAATATAGTGCCCTTTTGGTAGAGGTTTCAAATTTTATTATTTAACTTTTTTTTTATATTGAATGGTCAAGTTGAGCATTCAGCACTAAATATGTTTGAATGGGTGTAAAACTTGATTCTAATTTTCTTACAAGTTCAGCATTAGTATGTGAACTTAAGACTTTCATTTGTTCTGTGAATAGACTGGGTGATTTTAATGGCAAAACATTCTTCTCTGGAGACATTTTCAAAGATATTTTAACATAGAGTTGAAAAAGATTTTTTAAAAGTAAATTGGATTTCTAAAATTGATAGTTGCTGTTAAGTATAGAGATGATGTAACTAATTTTAATTTACAATAAGAAGGAGCTATTAGAGACCATTAACATCTGAATGTTCATGTGTCTAAAGCTCTTCCCGTTGATGAATATATGAATATATTAATTGCATATATTTATATAATTTTAAATAGCCTGTAATTTCACAAATGAAACTATAATCAACTGTAATTTTAAATATAGGAATGTATTACTTTAATTTCTTTAAGTTAAACTCCTTTTTGAGGAAAAAAATACCATAAAAATGAACTTTGTCATACATACAAATGTGTATACGTACATGATATGAAATCAATTTTCATTTACGAGTGATTCATGTGGATTTAGTCTCAAAACTGTTACTTCCCTAAGGATGATGTGTACTAACAGATTTATATTTACATATTGGACTAATAAGAAATAAACCTGCCTCTTAGAAGTAGGCTATTGGTTCTTTTCCCTGTTCATGACACAGAACCTGTGACACAAAATATGCAGGGTTTCCCCTCCCCCACCAATTCTCTTAACTTTCCAGGCACCAGTTGGGGTTCTACAAGGCAATTATGATACTACCTGGAGTTTGTCAGACCCCATAAATTAAGGGCTCAGTCCCACAAAGTCTGTCTCATTTTGGATGCCAGACACAGGTAGTGGATCCCCAAGTTATCCACACTGTGGCTACTTGGCTCAAAATTGGAGGTGGGGGGATTACTAGAGTTCTTAACTCAGAATGACTTTGCTACAGTGGCTTCCCAGAACTCAGGGAAATAGTTACTTATGTTTGTGTGTGTGTGCTAAATCGTGTCCCCAACTCTTTGTGACCCTATGATTTATAGTCTGCCAGGCTCCTCTGTCCATGGGACTTCCCATGCAAGAATACTGGACTGAGTTGCCATACCCTCCTCTGGGGATCTTCCCAACCCAGGGATCAAATCTGTGTCCCTTATGTCTTCTGCATTGGCAGGCAGGTTATTTGCCACTAGTGCCACCTGGAAAGCTCTATTTATATTTACTAGATTACTATAAAGGATGTGATTAAAGAATACAGATAAACGGCCAGATAAGGGCAAGGTCTAGTAGAGTCCCAAGCCCAGAAGTTCCTGTATTTATGGAGCCAAGGTTCCCCACCCTCTCCATATGTTCATAAACCCAGAATCTCTCTGAAGCTCCTAGTTTATTGATTTTTATGGAAGTTTGAACAATTATTAACTCCCTCCTTGGAGGACACCTGCTGCTGCTAAGTCACTTCAGTCATATCCTACGCTGGGGCTAAATGGTACAGGTTTCTAATCTTGGCTTTATTTTTCTAACTCTCCCAATCCAGGAACACACACATTTACTTCTTTAGGACCAAAGATACTCTTAGTACTCAGGAAATTCCAAAGGGTTTAGAAGCTCTGTGTCTGGAATTGAAGTCAAAGACCAAATATTAAGCACCCTTAAGCACCCTTGGCTCTTAAGCACCCTTATCCTCAGAAAAGGGTAAAGCACTCTTTACCCTCAGGAAATTACAAGGATTTTAGAAGCTCTTTGTTAGGTAATTGTTGCTGCTGTTTACTGGCTAAGTCATGCCCTACTCTATTGCAACCCCGTGGACTGTAGCCTTCTAGGCTCCTCTGTCCATGGATCTCCCAGGCAAGAATACTGGAGTGGGTTGCCAATTCCTCCTCCAGGGAATCTTCCCCACCCAGGGATAGAACCTGCGTCTCCTGCATTGGCAGGCAGATTCTTTACCACTGAGTCACGTGGGAAGCTCCATGTTGGATAATATGGGCAGGTATATATCTATATCTATCTATCTATCTATATATATGTTTATACATATACATAGGTATATACATTGCTTCCCCACCTATTTTCCATTATTTCATGGCAAATAGATGGGGAAACAATGGAAACAGTGACAGACTTCATTTTCTTGAGCTCCAAAATCACTACAGATGGTGACTACAGCCATGAAATTAAAAGATGTTTGCTCCTTGGAAGACAATCTATGACCAACCTAGACGATATATTAAAAAACAGACATTACTTTACCAACCAAAGTCTGTCTAGTCAAAGCTATGGTTTTTCCAGTAATCATGTATCGATATGTGAGTTGGACCATAAAGAAAGCTGTGTACCTAAGAATTGATACTTTTGAACTGTGGTGTTAGACAAGACTCAAGAGAGCCCCTTATCCCTTGCATAGCAAGGGGATCAAACCAGTCCCTCCTAAAGGAAATCAGTCCTGAATATTCATTGGAAGGACTGATGCTGAAGCTGAACTTTGGCCACCTAATGCGAAGAACTGATTTATTGCAAAAGACCCTGATGCTGGGCAAGATTGAAGGCAGGAGGAGAAGGGGACAACAGAGGATGAGATGATTGGATGGCATCACTGACTCAATAGACATGGGTTTGAGCAAGGTCTGGGAGTTGGTGACGGACAGGGAAGCCTGGAGTGCTGTAGTCCATGGGGTCACAAACAGATAAAACTGCGCAACTGAACTGATTTGATGTATAGGTGTATATATATATACACACACACACACACACATATGTGTATATATATGACAGGCTACAGTCCTTAGGTCACAAAGAGTTGGATATGACTGAAACAACTTAGCACACATGCATGCATGGATGTGTATATATATGTATGTATGCATTTCAAATATATGTATATTTAATAGTAGATAAGATACATATACACTCATATATATATATTTCTTTTGTTCAGTGGAGAAAATGAATTTTTGTGAATTACAAATAGAGATGAATAACAACTTCAAATTGCAATTTTAAAGAGATTTATATTAAATTTTATTAAAAATTTTTAAAATTAAATTTTTAAAAAATATAGCATTATTTGGCAACTCTGTATGCATATGTGGCACACTTGGTTTGATAGAGGGGATTGCTTTTTTTTATTACTTTGGGTACATTTGAATATAATTAATAGAAACCTTGACTTAAATTGGCTCATATTAACGTCTCTCAAACGTTGGTGTACCTGGGAATGTCATGGAGACCTCACTCAGCCACACAGATCTGCCAGAAACACTCCAAGTTTCTGATTTATTTGATCTGGGATGGAGCTTAGAATTTGCATCGGTATCCATCTCCCCAGTGATGCTGATCTTGCAAACCCATGCACCATGCTCACAAAAACTGGCTTAAACAAAAAAGACAAATAAAACAGTCCAAATATTAGACCCACTCCAAGTGACTATTGAGCCCCAGGTTTTTTTCTTGTGTTGCTCTTCTCCATGCTCCTCCAGCATCTCCAGGATTGGTCCTCAGGCAGCTTTCCCTCAGGGACATGATATGACTGAAGGCCTGGGGACTGGAAGCTTCCTTGTTCATGTTCAGCAAAAGAGAATGAAAGCTTTCTCTGAAATGTATAAAACACGATTTTTGTAAGACCTGATGTGACCATCATAGATCACACATCTCACTATGAACAAATAATAATTGCAAGGGGATTGAATTATCTGCTTGGCGTAAGCCACTGATTCTGCCCCAGCAGTACTGGCAAGGAGGTTTGTTGTTTTTCAATTGCTAGGTTGTGCTTGACTCTTTGTGACCCCATGGACTCTAGCACATCAGGCTCCTCTGTCTTCCACTGACTTTCGGAATTTGCTCAATTCATGTCAGTTTAGTTGGGGATGCTGTCCAACCATCTTATCCTCTGCTTCCCTCATCTTCTTTTGCCTTCAATCTTTCCCAGCATCAGGATCTTTTCCAAAGAATCGGCTCTTTGCATCAGGTGGCTAAAGTGTTGGAGCTTCAGCTTCTGCATCAGTCCTTCTAATGAATATTCAGTGTTGATTTCTTTTAGGATTGACTGATTTGATTTCCTTGCTGTCCAGGGGACTCTCAAGAGTCTCCTGCAGGCAAGGATGTTAGGATTACTTTAACTGGTTTATAGAAATTAGGACTAATTGATGGAGTTATGAAGAAGATCTGCTATTCTGATTCATTTGGGCTACAGCAAGCAGGATGACAGTTGACCAAGATCAGTGTTCTGTTTTGATGGTAGGAGAAAGTGAATGGTGACTGGCAAACAATATGGAATACTGGCCAAGGTTTATTTACACACAAAGTGACCCATAAACAAAGAAAAGAGATGTGAGCAATCTATGATTAGTCACAGAGCCCTTTCACTAGATATATGGGTGGTGGTTGTTCAGTTGCTAAATTGTGTCTGACTCTTTGTGACCCCATGGACTGCAGTACATCAGGCTTCCCTGTCATTCGCTATCTCCCAGAATTTTCTCAAGCTCATGTTCGTGGAGTCGGTGATGCCATCCAACCATCCCATTCTCTTTCACCCCTTTCTCTGCCTACCCTCAATCTTTCCCAGCATCAGGGTTTTTTCCAATGAGTTGGCACGTCACATCAGGTGACCAAAGTATTGGAGCTTCGGCTTCAGTGTGAGTCTTTATGATGAATATTCAGGGTTGATATATTCGGGGTTTTTTAAATATGTAGAATTTTCATTGAATTAAACTCTTTCTCTTGAAAACATACTGAAATACAGTTACTTTACAATATTGTGTTATTTTCTGCTGTAGAATAAAGTGTCAGTTATAGACATACATATATCCACTTTCTTTTTTAGATTTCTTTTCCATGTAGATCGCCACAGATCATTGAATGTAGCTCCTTGTGCTACACAATAGGTTGTCATTAATTATCTGTTTTATACACAGTAGTGTATACATGTCACGCTCAGTCTCACAGTTTGTCTGACTTCCCCTGCCCTTACTTCCTTGGTAACCATGAGTTTTTCTATCTACACCTGTGACTCTATTTCTCCTTTACCAGTAAATTTATCTATACCTTTTTTTCTATATTCCATGTGTAAGTGATATTATGTATTCATTTCTCTTTCTGGATGACAGTCTCTAGGTCCATCCACATCATTGCAAGTAACATTATTTCATTTCATTTTATGGCTCAGTAATATTCCATTGTATACATGTACCACGTGTTCTTTATCCATTCATCTATTTTTGGACATTTAGTTTGCTTCCATATCCTGGTTACTGTAAATAGTGCTACAGTGAACATCCAGTGCATGCATTCTTTCGTATTGTTTCCTCCAGAGATATGCCTAGGAGTAGAATTATTCTATCAGATATAGCTCTGTTTTTAGTTTGCCGAGGAACCTCCATACTGTTCTCCGTAGTAGCTATACCAATTTACTTTCCCACCAACAGTGTAGGAAGGTTGCTTTCTCTCCACACCCTCTCCAGAATTTATTGTTTGTAGACTTTGATAATGGTCATTCTGAATGAAGTGTTACCTCATTGTAGTTTTGACTTGCGTTTCTTTAATAATTAATGATGTTGAGTATCTTATTGTGCCTTTTGGCTGTCAAACTCCTTATTTTGTTCATGGTTATTGTTTAATACACAGTACTCAGTAACATTTTTTCACTTTACTACATTAACTAGTTAGAATAATTGATCTTGCTTCTCAACCATTTTAGAAAATCTAAAATATTTTGAGTTTGTCCTATGTTCTTTCAAAATTAAATTATATGACATCTATATTCCTATTTTTAAATTGAGATATAATGGACATAAAATATTTGTTTTTGGTGTACAGTGTAATTAATAATTTGTATATATTGCAAAATGATCACTATAATAATTCTAGTTAATATCCATTGCCATGTATAGTTAAAAATTATTTCTTTATTATGATGAGAATTTTAAATGAGAACTACTCTTTTAATGACTTTCAAATATATAATTATTATACATTATATTTACATAATAATGAATAGATAATAATACATACATAATACATAATAATACATTATTATTAACTATAGTCACCATGCTATACATCACATCCTCAGAATTTATTTATTTTATAACTGGAAGTTTCTCCTTTTGACTCCCTTCACACATTTCACTTATCCTGTCCACCTCCTGCCAGTGGCAACCACCAATCTGTTCTCTGTATCTGTCTTGTTTTTCTGTTTGCTTTTTGTTGTCAGATTCTGCATGCAAGTGAAATTATACAGTATTTGTATTTCATGACTGACTTGTTTCACTTAGCATAGTGCCCTCAAGGTCCATCTGTGTTGTTGAAAATGGCAAGATTTTTGTATCCATTCATCAATTACAGACACTTAGATTGTGTCCATGTCTTTGCTATTGTAAGTAGTCCTGCATGAACATGCAGGTGCATAGATCTTTTTAAATTAGTATTTTCATGTTCTTCAGATAAATATTCAGAAGTGGAATTGCTACATCACTTGGTAGTTCCTTTTTTAGTCATTTGGGAAATCTCATATTATTTTTGATAGTGTTTGTACAAATTTATATTTTATCAACTGTGAACAAGGGTTCCCTTTTCTCTACCTCTTCACTCATGATTTCTTGTCTTTTTGATTAGTCATTTAAATTGGTGTGAGGTGATATATCTCATTGCAATTCTGATTCACATTTTCCTGATGACTAGTGATACTGAGCATCTTTTCATATACTCATTGGCCCTTTGAGTATTTTATCTGGAAAAGAAAAAGCTTTGTTGTTCTTTTCTACTCATTTTCTAATTGGATTTTCTGTTTGTTTGTTATTGGAGTGTATGAGTTCCTTATGTATTTTGTATTATAGACTCTTATCAGATATAAAATTTGCAACCATTTCCTTTCATTCCTTAAGTTTGATTTTCATTTTATTGATAATTTCCTTTCTTGTGTAGGTGAAGTTTAATCTAGCCTCACTTGCTTATTTTCACTTTTGTTCCCTTAGCTTGTGTCAAATCCAAAAAACTCTCTAAGACCAATTTCAAGGAACTTATTGCCTATGTTCTTAGGAGTTTTATGATTTCATACATTATACATGTATTACATTTATATCTTTAATTTTCTTTAATTTTTATGTATGTGTAAGATATTGATCCAGGTTCATTTTTTTGCCTGTGGTTGTCCAATTTTCCCAACACTGTTTGTTGCAGAGACTGTCTTTTCCCATTGTATATTCTTTGCTCACTTGACTTAATTTTTCTTTTTTAATATATATATTATATTGAAGTTTAGTTTAGTTGACATAATATTTCAAGTGCACAGCAAGATGATTTAGTTATATATATATACATATTATTGTTGAAATTATTTTCCATTATAGGTTATTACAATATATTGACTATAGTTTCCTATGCTATACAGTAAAACTTTGTTGCTTGTTGCATATCTATTGTTTTTTAAAAACTAAAGATCTAACATTCTATTAATGCTAGCTCATTGATGACCTTTTATCTAGTTTGTTTTACTTTTTCTATTTCATATTCAGTGCTCCCGTTTCATTTTGTTTATGTTTTCCAGTTTCTCTATCTCTTATTTTTTTTGGATGTCTTCTCAAGTGTTTATCAAGCATAGTGTAAAAGCTTTTGTATACATATATATACATGATAGGTATAATATATATATATTAGAAAACATAAATTTTTGCCTAACTAAAACATTTATGACACTTTGTTTTCTTAAATTAATTGACTCTATATAAATAGGTTTATTTCTAAACACTGTATTCTGTTCCATTGACCTATGTGTCTGTTTTTATACCAATATCATGCTGTTTTGATTAGTATAGCTTTGTAAGATAGTTTGAAATAAGAGTGTGAGATGTCTCTAGCTTTGCTCTTTATTCTTAAGATTACTTTGGTTATTTGAGGTCTTTAGTGTTTCCAGAAGATTTTAAGATTATTTATTCTATTTCTGTGAAGAATTTCGTTGGATTTTTGATATTTTGTTGATCTGTAGACTTTTGGGTAACATGGACAATATTAATTCTTCCAGTACATGAACATGGGATATCTTTCCACTTATTTATGTTTTATTTTATCTCGTTCATCTGCATCTTATAGTTTTTAATGTGCCATCTTTTACCTTTTTGGTTAATTTTTTCCTACATATTTGATTCTTTGTGATGCAATTCTAATAGGGATTATTTTCTTATAGTCTGTTATTGATGTATTCTTTATTTATCTTCTGATAGTTTGTTATTAATGTATAGAAATGCAATAGATTTTTTTATATTGATGTGAATTCTAAGAGTTTTTGAAGATGGATAGTGGAAAATAACTAATTTACATGTATAATTAACCTATGTGAGTTATAATGATTAAGTCTTTGTGATAATATTCAAGATCCTTTTCAAATCTGAAATTCTAGAAATCTCCAGTGCCTAATAGATTGGAGGTCTGTTATAAATTCAGAATGACAAAATATTATTTTCAGTTCTCTCTTCTGTGCCATACTAGATGTTTTTTAGTCAAACCTGTCCATGGATTTGAGATGTCTTCACATAGTGAGATGTCTTCACTATCTTACATGTCAACCTTCTGAGGATTTATATGTCAACAGTGCTAGGAAGTCAATAAATGCTTGTTTTCTGAGTCAATGACTAGAGTGGGTGAAGAGTGAAGAGGCAAAGCATGGTGTGGTACAACGAATAAGAATTCCAATGGACAGACTGCTCTCTGATCATTAGGACATTAGAATACAAGTATCAATGTTCTTTGCTTGAAAAATACTGAGACTCAGTATATTCATCTGTAAGATAGGTAACGACTGAAAATATATGACCTTAGACATGCTTTGCTGCTAAGTTGCTTCAGTCACGTCCAAGTCTGTGCAACCCCATAGATGGCAGCCCACCAGGCTCCTCTGTCCCTGGGATTCTCCAGGCAAGAACACTGGAGTGGGTTGCCATTTCCTTCTCCAATGCATGAAAGTGAAAAGTGAAAGTGAAGTCGCTCAGTCGTGTTCGACTCTTCGTGACCACTTGGACTGCAGCCNCTTCAGTCGTGTCCAAGTCTGTGCAACCCCATAGATGGCAGCCCACCAGGCTCCTCTGTCCCTGGGATTCTCCAGGCAAGAACACTGGAGTGGGTTGCCATTTCCTTCTCCAATGCATGAAAGTGAAAAGTGAAAGTGAAGTCGCTCAGTCGTGTTCGACTCTTCGTGACCACTTGGACTGCAGCCTTCCAGGCTCCTGCATCCATGGGATTTTCCAGGCAAGAGTACTGGAGTGGGGTGCCATCACCTTCTCCGGCATGCTTTACATTGTTAAAAATGAATGACTTTATTATGGCTTTTGTTCTTGATTGCAAATAATATAATATAGTGAATTTCAAATTAGATAGATGTTGTTGTTGTCCAGTCATTAAGTTGTGTCTGATTCTTTGTGACCCCATTGAATACAGCATGCCAGGCTCCCTTGTCCTTCACTCTCTCCTGGAATTTGCTCAAATTAATGTTCATTGAGTGCTTCCCAGGTTGCTTAGAAGGTAAAGAATCTGCCTGAAATACAGGAGACTCACATTTGATCCCTGGATTGGGAAGATCCCCTGGAGAAGAGAGTGACAATTCACTTTGGCATTCTTGCTTGGAAAATCCCATGGACAGAAGAGCCTGGTAGGTGACAGTCCATGGGCTCACAAAGAGTCTGACACAACTGAAAGACGAACACCTTCACTTTCATGTTCATTGAGTTGATGATACTATCCGACTGTCTCATCCTCTCTCACTTCCTTCTCCTCCTGACCAAATTNGTCCCTATCATTCCTGTCCTTTATTGAGCCCTTCTTTGCATGAAATGTTCCCTTGGTATCTCTAATTTTCTGGAAGAGATCTCTAGTCTTTCCCATTCTGTTGTTTTCCTCTATTTCTTTGCATTGATCACTGAGGAAGGCTTTCTTATCTCTCCTTTCTATTCTTTGTAATGATATAATTTTAGATATTTTACTTTTTTGGCCTATGCACATGAATATTCTCTATAGAAAGGAAAATTCATAATTAGAGAGTACAAGGAATCCATTGACAGCTGAAATCCGTGTTATTGGAAATAATGACAATTTAATTGTACTACTCTGCTTAATGATTCCATTTTTATTAAAAAGGGAAATTACATTTTATTCTGAGAACTTATTAAATGCTCCATAATAATAAGACTAAATAATCATAAGTAAAGAATGAAGGAACTGTTACAGCAGTGAAAGACTTGACACTTTAAAATCATATGCGTGTTCTCTGGTTTGTTTCTTTGAATTGAGCTTAAAACTAATTATGATGAGCAATTTACCTAGCATACTTCACTTATCTAACTGATAAGAAATTCAAAATACAACAGAATTGATGTTAAATATTTTGCATGGATTACAATTGATTTTAAAAGAATGAAAGTCTTGCTGTTTAGTAATTTCTCAAACAAAATAGTAGTTTTAATGTAGGGGGAAAATTTAAAATAAAATACTTAAACAGTGTTTCTCAACTTATTCCCTTTTCCTTTGGCTTAGCTTTAGGGCATGTGAATATATTAAAAAGTGAAATTCTGCAGTAAGTGCACAAAAGTAGCCATAACATCCATTTTAGCATAATCAAATGCAAATCTTAGCAACCATTTTCAGTGTAATACATGCACTCAAGGTTTTTCAGCATGCTTTTAAAATTTAGTAGTTCTGAGGTGTGAGCTATATATAAGAAAATTGATCTAAAATGTATTTTGGGCTTCTCTTTTAAATATATGATTTTACTAGATAATTAGAAGGGGGTGTAGAAGAGTATGATTTTATATATCTAAAGTTTTCTAATGTTGGTTACTATATTTTTGTATATATATATATATTTTTTAAGAACCTGTGGCTTTCCTTGTATTGTCCTTATTGCAGAAATGGATTCCATGGCTACTTTATATCATAAATTCTATTCAGGTACATGTTGAAAAATACATTGGTATGCCAACTTCCTGCTTATTAATATGTGCTACTATGTCTTTCTTGTTCCCCCTCCCACAGAGGGCTTTCTTTCCTATCAGAGGTGATCTCACCGTAGTGTCTCTCTTAGAAGTGTACCCAAAAGCCATTATCAATCAGTAAATTAATTTGATGTAAGTAATACCTGATTGTTATCCTGATCTAAGAGAACTCTGTAATCATCCTAGGCAAACTCATTGGTCCTTTGGCACACACAGAACTATATATGTATATATATATATATATACACACAATATATATATGCATTGTGTATATATTATATATGTATTGCATATATACACATATGTATATATATACACACAAATGCATGCATACATATGCAAACATATAAATATGTTTCACATATTTAAATGCATATATAATGTTTTCCAGAATCCCGCGGTTAATGTTGAAGTGCACATTACAAAAACGACAACATTGGAATCATGTATTAGATGTAAAATTCTCCTGATACTATTTTTAAATGGGTTTCATGTATTGAAAATGTTTTTGAGGTCCTCGACAAAACACTATTTATATGGATAGCTTTTCATTCAGATATGATTTATTCCCAACCTTGTGATTTCAGCTTGATCATAACTACATAGAAAATATAGTAAATATGAACATAGAAAGAGTGAGTGAAGTGAGTGAAGTCGCTCAGTAGTGTCTGACTTTTTGCAATCCCAAGGCCATAGCCTGCCAGGCTCCTCTGTCCATGGAATTTTCTAGGCAAGAATACTGGAGTGGGTTGCCATTTCCATCTGCAAAAGGAAATACAGTAATTTTGAATATAGAAAGAAGCTCAACGTAATTAAATCACTTCCTTACATGAATAGTGTTTCTAAGACTTTACCAGCAATAATTCACAAAATTTAGGTTAAAGGAAGTTTTAAATTATTTTTTCCTGATCCCCAAATTATTAATACTTTCCTTTTATTTTATTTTACTTGTATTGAGAGTAGAAATGTATTGTTTTACAGTGAACCTAGGTATTTATAGTATAGTATTGGCACCAGATATGAGCCTATTGGGAATGAAGGTTTTAATTTTTCACTCTTACCATTTCTTAAAAAATATAAAAAATGTGAAAATGGAAAGGATATGTGAACTGTATAGTTTAGGGGTATCATACTTTTCTTTTCAGGAAATTTTTATATTAGGAAGGATCAAAAGTGACATTTTCAGATAATCTTTGTAAATCTGTACTATCCTCATCTACACTGGAGTATCATTGTATCTGGGGTAAGAAATGTATATTGCTTGGGAATTCCAGTTACACCACATTTGAACTGGATAAACTTTTAGTCAAATTACACCACGTTTCTCTTCCTTAGATTTTTATCCATTAATAAATTAGGAATAATAATATCTACTTCACAGATTTGTTGCAAGAATTAAATGGCGTGAACTCTGCACATACCACTTAGTTTCTGGTTCATAGTAAAGGAACCGAAAATCTTAGATGATCTTATTGTATTTATCTATATTATTGACATTGTACTAGTCCTGTTCAGTAAGATTTATTAAGAGTCTTATTACCATAATCTCATATTTAAGAGTATTCAGATACAATATAATTTAAAGCCCTTTTAAAGAGTAGTATTAATAATTTGCACCAAAACATTTTTGAAGTTAATCTCCAGAAAGCCTTTCTAATTATAGAGTTGAGGATGTTTGACCAATCTAATCCTTTGTTTCATTTTAAACTTCATAACATATGCTATGCTAACCAAGTAAAATTTCAGTGCAGCAGAGATTAGGGTTATGCACACATTACCATTCCCTGTAAAATATTGCAGAATTGAAGAGAATGGCTTCTGAAAACTAATTGGTATTGTCTGTCCTCCTCCAGGTATTGAGTGTAAAGTGATAAAGTTAACTGTCTTCAGTGCTTAAAGAAGTGATGAAGACAGACATATATGATCTCTCTCATTGACCCTAATAATCTGGCAAAATAGATTCAATCTAATTTACAGTGTGGTTGCAACTCAATCATTTCCTAACTGGAGATCACCAGGGGAAGTCTTAATTCTTGGAGAAAAAGTGACTGAAAAAACATTTCTGTATCTTACACTCCATAAAAAGCATGTAAGGTTTTAAAAGCTTCAGTTGGATCTTTTCAAGTTTCTATTTAAAAAGATCTATTTTAAAATCTATTGGTTTTTATGAATATATTTTTTGTTTTCTAATAGTTCATCAAAGACTAGATACCCACCATGATGACAAGCTGCTATGGTAGTACTATTGGCATAATAGAAATGCTCTTTATAACTCAAATGCTAATCATGCTGAGGTTTTATTCCCTCTTCAGTTGCTTACTCATGTCCAACAGGCCCCGCTGCCCTTCAACATTGTCTGGAGCCTGCTCAAATTCATATCTATTAGTCGGTGTTGCCATCCAACTGTCATCCTCTGTTGTCCCCTTTTCTCGTGCCTTCAGTCTTTACCAACTTCAAGGTCTTTTCCAATGAATCAGTTCTTTGCATCAGGTAACCATAGTATTGGAGCTTCAGTTTGAGTATCAGTCCTTTCAATTAATATTCAGGGTTGATCTCCTTTAGGATTCAGTGGTTTCATCTCCTTGCAGTTCAAGGGACTCTTTAAGAGTCTTCTCCAGCACCATAGTTCAAAAGCATCAGTTCTTTGATTCTCAGTGTTCTTTACGGTCCAGCTCCCACATCCATACATGACTATGGGAAAAACCATAGCTTTGACTAAATGGAACTGCTTAATACCTCTGCTTTTTAATATGCTGTCTAGGTTTGTCATAACTTTGCTTCCAAGGAGCAAGTGTCTTTGCAGTTACCATCTGCAGTAATTTTGGAGCCCAAGGAAAGAAAGTCTATCACTGTTTCAATTGTTTCCCCATCTAATTGCCATGAAGTGATGAGACAGAATGCCATGGTCTGCAGTTTTTGAATGTTGAGTTTTAAGCCAGCTTTTTCACTCTCTTCTTTCACTTTCATCAAGAGCCTCTTTAGTTCCTCTTTGCTTTCTGCCATAAGGGTGGTGTCTTCTGCATATCTGAGGTTATTGATATTTCTCCCCACAATCTTGATTCCCCCCTGTGTTTCATCCAGCCTGGCATTTCACATGATGTACTCTGTGTATAAGTTAAATAAGCAGGGAGACAATATACAACCTTGACGTACTCTTTTCCCAGTTATGAAGCAGTCTGTTATTCCATGTCCGATACTAACTGTTGCATCTTTACCTGCATACAGGTTTCTCAGGAGGCAGGTTAGGTGGTCTGATATTCTCATCTCTTGAAGAATTTTCCACAGTTTGTTGTGATCCACAGTCTAAGACTGTAGCATAATTAATGAAGCAGAAGTAGATGGTTTTTGGAATTCTCTTGCTTTTTCTGTGACCTAACGGATGTTGGCAATTTGATCTCTGGTTCCTCTGCCTTTTCTAAATCCAGCTTGAACATCTGGAAGTTCTCAGTTCACGTACTGTTAAAGCCTAGCTTGGAGAATTTTGAACATTACTTTGCTACCATGTGAAATAAGTACAATTGTGAGGTAGTTTGAATAATCTTGTCATTGTCTTTCTTTGAGATTGGAATGAAAACTGACCTTTTCCAGTCCTGTCACTGTTGCTGAGTTTTCCAAATTTGCTGGCATATTGAGTGCTCTACTTTTGCAGCATTATCTTTTAGGATTTGAAATAGCTTAGCTAGAATTCCATCACCTCCACTAGCTTTGTTCGCTGTAATACTTCTTAAGGCTCACTTGACTTTTCACTCCAAGATGTCTGCCTGTAGGTGAGTGATCACATCATAGTGGTTAACTGGGTCATTAAGATCTTTTTATATAGTTCTGTGTATTCTTGCCACCTCTTCTTAATATTTTCTGCTTCTGTTAGGTCCTTACTATTTCTGTCCTTTATTGTGCCCATCTTTGCATGAAATGTTCCCTTGGTATCTCTCATTTTCTTGACGAGTTCTTTCAGTATAGACTAGCAATTATATATCAACAAATAAAATTCAACATATTTTTTTTCAGATGTCTACTATGAAGCATTACTATGAGGTAGTATGAACTTTTAGAGATGAATAATCCACATCCTCTTCTTCCCCAAATCTGGTTTGGGAAGTTTATTTCATCTCTACAGGAACATTTTCATCAGCTTATAAGCCTGCTGTTACAGTTCCTATCAGTTATCAATATAAACAGCAAAACGCTCTCTTGACCTATGACTGCATATTTCTCCACACTCAGGGGCAATAAAACTCACTAATCAAAAAAATATATATACGTTTTATTTCCAATTCTTCTCCTTCCATTTTTCTTGCATAAAACCCAATTAAGGTTTGGCTCAAAATAATAACACTTGATATAATAACAATAATATCAAGATCCCCAAGAATTCTCATATTCTAAAATCAATTGTCAGCTGGTTCATTTCAGTTCCAATAACATCTATATTCATTTATTGAGGTCTTGTTAATACTTCAAAAAAAACCCCAATATGCTCAAATGTGCCAAATGATATGAATTAAGCTTATGATTTTATTTTCCCAGAAAAGAGGAATGTATTTCTCTCAGTTCATGAAAGAGTCCTTTATGTCAACATAATTGTGTTAAATTTTGTCCTATGAAATTGCTTTTTATAAACAGTCATTTGGACCCTTTTTCCACCAATTAGCTGAACGTTGGTCCCTAAACCAGTTATTTGCAAAGGCATGTAATACGGTCAGTTCATCAAAGTCTATTTTTGGAAATATGAAAACAGTCTTTTTTTTTAGATTCATGAACCATATAGTATATGGTTAAATAGTTGATCAAAAATAAGATTCCATTAGGAAGAAGAAGGGCTTCCCTGGTGGCTCAGACAGTAAAAAAATCTGCCTGTAACGTGGGAAATAGAGGAATAAAGGGAATGGATAATATGGTGTGGTCACCACAGTTTTAGATGCATTTTCTCTTTTTGGTGAGGATTTTATCACATACAAGCATATCAAATCTTGGTGAAGTGAAGTGAAAATGTTTGTTGCTCAGTCATGTTCAACTCTATGTGACTCCATGGACTATATAGCCACCAGTCTCCTCTCTCCATGAAATTCTCCAGACAGGAATGGATAGCCATTACCTATTCCAGCGGATCTTCCTGACCCGGGATCGAATCCAGGTCTCCTGCTTTGTAGGCAGATTCTTTACTATCTGAGCCACCAGGGAAGCCTGTTTATTACAGTACTTTACTTCCATTTTTATTATTAATTAGTTCATTTTTTGGTCTTTATTTTATGATAAAATTTTACCAACTACAGAGTTTTCTTCTGGATATGATATTATTCTGGCCTCAGTTTGCCTTGTTTCTACTCCAGACATTAAACCAGTAATTTATTTTTCATTCAAGCAATCATTAAGCACCGACTTCTTTTACCTAGTACCCTCAAAAGCCAAATATGTAAACTAGAACTTGCCCAGTGCCTCACTTCAGTAAGTTTTTTCCTGCTGTCCCTTGCTAAGTAATCTCACAGCATCCTGTATATATTCATAACACAGTTTTCATGCTGATGATTGTTCATCTTTAATGGCTTTTCCCACTGGTCACCAAGCATAGTGACTGTGACTTCTTACCACTCTATTATTCATACCAACTTGTATTAGTTTCCTAGGGCTCTTGTAATAAATGATCACAAACTGGGTGGCATAAAGCAATAGAAGTTCATTAATGTACACTTCTGGAGGAGACTAGAAGTCCAAAATCAAGGTGTCATGCTATTTCTGAAAGATACAAAGAACACATAGCTGATCTTCTTATAGATTCTGGTGGTTTCCTTCGTATTCCTTGACTTTTTAGATGAATTATTTCAGTTTCTGCCTTTGTTAGAGGCTTCTCGGTGGCTCAGAAGGTTAAGAATCTGCCTGCAAAGAGGAGACTTGGGTTCGATCTCTGGGTCAGGAAAATCCCCTGGAGAAGGGCATGACAACTCACTCCAGTATTCTTGCCTGGAAAATCCCATGGACAGAGGAGCCTGGTGGGCTACAGTCCATAGGGTCACAAAGAGTTGGACACGACTGAATGACTGACAAACACACACTGCCTTTGTCATCACATGGTATTTTCCTCACATGTCCTTGTCTCCAAATATCTCTCTTGCTATAGGAATACCAACCACTGGAATCATAATAATCCATCTGAACTTCATTTCCAAAACTCTTTTTCAAAATAAGGTCACATTCATGGTACCCATGAATATATATATTCATGGTACCCATGAATATATACCATATATACCATGAATATATATATATATTCTTAGGGCACATTATTCAATCCAGCACGCTGTAGTGTCTGGAACACAAGAGGAGCTTAGAAAATGATATTGACTATAGACTGAATGACTTTTTATTCCTATGGATACTGAAATACATTCCATATAACTATAAATAATCTAATAAATGAATGTAATGTGCTATGCATTTTAACAGCAACTCACATGAAGAAGGGATTCCTTCATGATTTATGCTAAGATATGTCTATTCCATCTCTACTTGTACTGGTATTATGAAGGAACATTTGTACTGGAGAATGGTTTATTTTTACTAGTACTCTTAGTATTTATATACATACTTAAATATGGTCATATAATTAATGTACGTTCACATATGTGTAAACAGATTTTTTTTTTAAGTTCTACTCTGAACTTTGGGTTCAGAATTGACTTAGTGAAGTAAAGGCCAAAGCAAGAACTCTAGTCTGCTGCCTTTTTGTAAGTGAGAGTTGGTGAGTTAGACCAAATTAATAGTCTTAAATTTGGTGAGAATTGGACAGTTCATGCATACAGTGCAAGATAGTGATACATTTGAAGGTAAAAAGAAAAGGAGAATTGCCAAAGATGGCTCTGGATGCTTTAAGTAAGAGCAATGATAAAGTCATTTACCCAGAAAAAGAGGAATTTAAAATGTTTTGGGGGGCAGAAAATCAAGATTTTAATTTTTCATTTATTGAGTTTAAGATTTGTGAGACTTCCCAGTAGAGCTATTCAGAAGATATTTAGATATTGCAGCATAAAATCCAGCAAAGAAATGCAAGCTGAGGATACAAACTTGTAAGTCATCATTATAAAGATGGCATTTTAAGGCCATGATGCTAAATAAGGTCATCAGAAAGGTTAATGTCAACAGAGCAAAAAAGAGGTCAAGACCCAGCCTTGTATCACACCAATGCTTATGACCAGTGAGATGAGGATAAGTAAAAAAACAAGACTGAGAAAAAAGTCAGTAAAATGAAATAGAGCGTATGGCATCCTACAATGCAGGTTCATTCTAAGCGTGCCTGATCTCTTCAAGAATTTTCATATAATTTGCACTGTTTTTTGAAAACTTTTGCAACTATATTCAGTCTGTTATCTTTGGGTTTTTGTAGTATTTTTCCTGGTTTTGATATCAACTCTATAGTAGACTTGTAGAATTAATCTGGAAGTGGTCCCTCCTCTTCAAATTTTCAGAATAATTTAAGAGTAAGTGTTAACTCTTCTTTATATATTTGGTAGAATTCCACTGTCTGGTCCTGGACTTTTGTTTGCTGGGATTATGTTATATAAAAATATTGGTTCAATATGTTGTATACTTGAAACTAATATAATATTATAAGTTAACTATACTTTTTAATTAAAAAAGAAAAAGGAATTATCATACATCTCAAATTACTACCTGTTCTCATTTTTAACGAAGAATGATAACCTTTCGTTTTCATTTCCTTTCCTAAATTTTAGTATCCAGAATTAAAGAGTGTTCAAAATTCACTTTGACAGTGCAGAGTATAGTGAGGTTATCAATTCCCATGATAAGCACTCTATAACTCTATTAATGCTACCTAGGATTAAATTAGCTTCTGCTAGTTTGTCATATTATTTACTTAGATTAACTGAAATTTCCCAGGTNTTCAAAATTCACTTTGACAGTGCAGAGTATAGTGAGGTTATCAATTCCCATGATAAGCACTCTATAACTCTATTAATGCTACCTAGGATTAAATTAGCTTCTGCTAGTTTGTCATATTATTTACTTAGATTAACTGAAATTTCCCAGGTCTTTGGCAGATGAACTGTTTTCAAGCCAAGGTTCCTCCATTTGTTAATTTTTACTATTGATTTCTATAAATTATATCCAAAAATTTGCATTTATCCTTATTAAATATCACCATTTGGTTTTAGCCAACTTTGCCTTTAAAACGACTCCTCAATCTTGATTCATCAATCAAATAAAATAGTTATCATTTAACTAGATATCATATCCAAATTGTCTTCCCAGGTGGTGCAGTGGTAAAGACTCTGCCTGTCAATGCAGGTGACACAAGAGACACAGTTTCCATCCCTGGGTCAGGAAGATCCCTTTAGTAGGCAATGGCACCCTACTCTAATATTCTTGCCTGGAAAATTCCATGGACAGAGGGCCCTTGTGGGCTATAGTCTATGGGGGCTACAGTCTATGGGGGCTACAAAGAGTCAGACATGACTGAGCAAGCATACAAACACACACACACACACACACACACACACACACACACACGCATCCAAATTTGGTGACGATGCATTATTTTCTTCTCCAATTCACTGATAACAATGATCAGAAGAGACGAAGTCTAAGGCTATTAGTAACCTTGATACAGAAAATATTAATTTTTCATGCCATTGTTGAGAAGAGAAATTTCTTAATGACGGTATTGGTATTTGCAAAGCATTTATAAAATCAAAATAATAAGTCCAAAATTTTTTCTTTCTTTAAGAAATAAGAATGTTTATGATGGCATGAATAAGAAAAATAAAGACCTAATAAAATCATTTCCCCCGTGTAGCATAGTTAAGAAATAGCTAGCCATTATTGGCTGATATGAGTTGTATGCTACTTACTTAGATAGTCATTTAATCCTTAGTGAAACTGTAGGCCAGGGGCTTCCTAGATGGCTCAGCAGGTAAAAAATCCACCTGAACTGCAGGAGACACAGCAGACTGTATTCAATCCCTGGGTTGGGAAGATTCCCTGGTGGAGGATATGGAAACCCACTCCAATATTCTTGCCTGGAAAATCTCACCTATAGAGGAGCTTGGTGGGCTACAGTGCTTGGGGTCACAAAGAGTCCCATACTACTGAAGTGACTAAGCACGCACACATGGAAGTCTAGGCTAGATACTATTAACATCTTCATGTTACAGAAAAGGAAGCTTGAGATTTAGGCAAGTCAGTATTGTAACTCTTCAAATAGTTCTCAACGCTCAGAATGTGGAGTTGATGTACCACCCAGGTATCCAACTCTAGAGCTCCAGTGCTAATCCAGTGAGCCATTTTACAGCCATACAAATCAGTCTTTCTAAAGGGATCAGTGTAAAATTAAAACTGTAAGGAATGTCTTCCCAGATACAATTACTGTAAATATTTTCAACTGTCTATTATCACATGTTGAATACATATCTTTATTTAGACATTAAAAAATAATTCTTGCTATAACCACTTGTAAAAGAATGAAACTAGACCACTTTCTAACACCATACACAAAAATAAACTCAAAATGGATNATTATCTGGGTTGTGAAGATCTTTTTTGTACAGTTCCTCTGTGTATTCTTGCCACCTCTTCTTAATATCACCTGCTCATGTTAGGTCCCTATCATTTCTGTCCTTTATTGAGCCCATCTTTTCATGAAATGTTCCCTTGGTATCTCTAATTTTCTTCAAACCATTCAATATCATGGCAATCCAAGTCTATGCCATGACCAGTAACACTGAAGAAGCTGAACAGTTCTGTGAAGACCTATAAGACCTTCTAGAACTAACACCCAAAAAAGATGTCCTTTTCATTACAGGGGACTGGAATGCAAAAGTAGGAAGTCAAGAAACACCTAGGGTAACAGGCAAATTTGGCCTTGGTGTACAGAATGAAGCATGGCAAAGGCTAACAGAGTTCTGCCAAGAGAACACACTGGTCATAGCAAACACCCTCTTCCAGCAACACAAGAGAGGACTCTACACATGGACATCACCAGATGGTCAATACTGAAATCAGATTGACTATATTCTTTGCAGCCTAAGATGGAGAAGCTCTATACAGTCAGCAAAAACAAGACCAGGAGCTGACTGTGGCTCAGATCATGAACTCCTCACTGCCAAATTCAGATTTAAATTGAAGAAAGTGGAGAAAACCATTAGACCATTCAGGTATGACCTAAATCAAATCCCTTATACAGTGGAAGTGAGAAATAGGTTTAAGGTACTAGATCTGATAGACAGAGTGCTTGATGAACTATGGATGAAGGTTCATGACATTGTACAAGAGACAGGATCAAGACCATTCCCAAAAAATGAAATGCAAAAAATAAAAACGGCTGTCTGAGGAAGCCTTACAAATAGCTGTGAAAAGAAGGGAAGCAAAAAGCAAAGGAGAAATGGAAAGATATACCCACTTGAATGCAGAGTTCCAAAGAATAGCAAGGAGAGATAAGAAAGCCTTCCTCAGTGATTAATGCAAAGAAATAGAGGAAGACAATAAAATGGGAAAGACTAGAGATCTCTTCAAGAAAATTAGAGATACCAAGGGAACATTTCATGCAAAGACATGCACAATAAAGGACAGAAATCACATTTAGGGGATACAAAGATAAGCATCCTTAACCCCCCAGGGAACTCCTTGAAGTACACATAGGTTATTCTCAGCGTCAGAATTGCTTCACACCACCCTGCTATTCTACTGTCTCGCGGTGGACTTTAAACCAGGGCCAGCTTCATTTCAGCATCACAGTGCTGTACCTAATTTCACACCCTGTGCCTGTAGCAGTTAGATTTCTGTGGGCCTTTGGCAGCCCAGTCTCTCTACCAANCTTGAAGTACACATAGGTTATTCTCAGCGTCAGAATTGCTTCACACCACCCTGCTATTCTACTGTCTCGCGGTGGACTTTAAACCAGGGCCAGCTTCATTTCAGCATCACAGTGCTGTACCTAATTTCACACCCTGTGCCTGTAGCAGTTAGATTTCTGTGGGCCTTTGGCAGCCCAGTCTCTCTACCAAATTGCTTAGCTCAATGACTGAGAGAATGCATTTGGACTTGACTTCAGTTTTCTTTCTTTACTTTTGAAAACCTAATTTACATTGTACTTGTAATTATGTAATAGCACATTTTCCCTTCAACTAAGTGGGCCACTGACATGTGGCAATACTCTTTTCAGAAAGATGGAGGATCCAACAGTGGGCCATTCTGACAGTAAGCCAAGACTGTTGTCTGTGTTCCCCAAATATCTCAAAATGGGTGATTGGATGACATAATACACAACTCTAAAATCTTGAACCTTAGCAATTTGTGTGAAGAATACAAAGTTACATTTAGATCTAAGATTGAGTACGACATAACTGGCAAAGCTAAGGATATGCATATCAGTCCTAGACACAATACACAGACCTGCCTCATCATCCCTGAACAAACTCCCTTCAAGAAACACACACATACACACACCCACTCATAAACACACCAGCATGGATACCTTCCCCCAGTGCCACCATGGCTTCATTGTGAGCCTGCTCAAATATTCATCTTTCTATTTATTTGAATGTTTCCAAAGATTGTAATGAAGTATATAGAACTGCAAGAATTATCAAACAAACAAACAAAAAAGACCCTTAAATCTCCCTAAGGAGAAGTAGCAATAGGAAACAGGGCCTTAAGTGGGCATAAGTGCTAAGCCAACAAATGATTAAGGGTTACAAAGAATGTTCAAACTACCACACAATTGCACTCATCTCACGTGCTAGTAAGGTAATGCTTAAAATTCTCCAAGCCAGGCTTCAGCAATACGTGAAACATGAACTTCCAGATGTTCAAACTGGTTTTAGAAAAGGCAGAGGAACCAG
>SJYA01002335.1:10919-138965 GCA_006410615.1 Neotragus moschatus
CCAATACAGTATACTGACACATGTATATGGAATTTAGAAAGATGGTGGTGTTAAACATGTACGCGAGACAGCAAGAGAGACACAGATGTGTAGAACAGCCTTTTGGACTCTGTGGGAGAGGGAGAGGGTGGGAGGATTTGGGAATATGGCATTGTAACATGTATGATATCATAAGGGAAACGGATTGCCGGTCTAGGTTCGATGCAGAAGGCTTGGGACTGATGAGTGGGGATGATCTGGAGGGATGGTGTGGGGAGGGAAGGGGAAGGGAGGGGGTCCGGATTGGGAACTCAGGTACACTTATGGCTGATTTATGTCAATGTATGGCAAAATGAGTACAGTATTGTAAAGCAAAACAAACTAAAAAATAAAAATTAAAAAAAAAAAAAAACAGAAGTCCAAGACTAAAGAAATGCCAGAGCTATTTCCTGGTGAGAGCTCCCTTCTTGGCTTTCAAAGAGCCACCTTTAGACTGTATCCTCAGATAACCTCTTCTGTATGCATCTGGAAAGAGAGACAGAGAAAGAGATATGGCTTCTCTGCTTCTTCTTATCAATTGTTATTGTTCGGTCACTCAGTCACGTCCAACTCTGCAACCCCATGGACTGCAGCACACCATGCTTCCTTGTCGTTCACCATCTCTCAGAACTTCCTCAAACTTATGTCCATCAAGTCAGTGATGCCATCCAATCATCTTGTTCCCTTTCATCCCCTTCTTCTGCCTTCAATCTTTCCCAACATCAGGATCTTTTCTAATGTGTCAGCTCTTCCCATCAGGTGGCCAAAGTACTGGAGCTTCAGCTTCAGCATTAGTCCTTCCAATGAGTATTCAGAATAGATTTCTTTAGAATTGACTGGTTTGACCTCCTTTCAGTCCAAGGGACTCTCAAGAGTCTTGTCTGACACCACAGCTCAAAAGCATCAGTTCTTCAGTGTTCAACCTTTTTTATGGTCCAAGCCTCACATCCATACATGGCTACTGGAAAAACCATAACTTTGATTGTACAGACTTTTATTGGCAAAGTGTTGTCTCTGTTTTTTAATATGGTGTCTAAGTTCATCACAGCTTTTCTTCCAAGGAGCCAGTGTCTTTTAATTTTGTGGCTGCAATCACCATCTGCAGTGATTTTGGAGCCCAAGAAAATAAAGTCTGTCACTGTTTCCATTGTTTCCCTATCTATTTGCCATGAAGTGATGGGACTAGATGCCATGATCTTCTTTTTCTGAATATTGAGTTTTAAGCCAGCTTTTTCACTCTCCACTTTCACCTTCATCAAGAGGCTCTTACTTCTTCTTCACTTTCTCCCAAAAGGGTGGTATCATCTGCATATCTGAAATTATTATATTCATCCTGGCAATCTTGATTCCAGTATGTGCTTCATCCAGCTTGGCACTTCTCATTATATAATCTGCATATAAGTTAAAATAGCATGGTGACAATGAAAGGTTGTTGTTGAATCACACAAAGACGCTGGGATTCTTGGCCCCCAGAGGAGAATTCAATCCGGGGCCAGAGACAAGGCTTGATCGCTCAGAGCTTTTGTGTAACAAAGTTTTATTAAGGTATAAAGGAGATAGAGAAAGCTTCTGACATAGGCACCAGAAGGGGGCAGAAAGAGTACCCCCCTGCTAGTCTTCAGCTGGATGTTATATAGTCACTAGCAGCCTGTTAATGAAAGAAAGAAATGTCTTAAAACTCAGAATGGCACCAGGCCCCTCACCCATAAGATGCATTTTGGGATAATCTTGGCACCAAATGGTTCATCCTGGGCCATAAAATGATTAACTTGAATCTTGAAGAAGGGCAGATCACCATACAAACAGTTTCATTTATATAGATTAGAGGGAAAATATCTGAGTATAACATACTGGTTTGTCAAGTAGGTTCTGAGCCAAAAAGCAGAACCGACTTGAAGACAGTTTGGGGTAAATGCATAGTACAGTAGCATAGGTTAAGGTAAACATTTCCACAAGAAAAAGACATTGGTTATCTCTAGGTATGAGAATAGTTAACTTCAGGTGAAACCAGGTGTCATTATGGCAACACAGAATTTTAAGAGAAACCTCCTTTTAATTTTGTATAGAGAAGGAAAAAATATCGCTAGTTTGTTTCCTCCTGCCACTTAAGAGAGATAAAAATGTCTGACACTTGCAGACTATTTCCTCCATTTGGAGATCCCTGGCCTTCCTGCCTGTTACCCTCTCAACAATATACAGCCTTGACATATTCCTTTTCCAACTTGGAACCAGTCCTTTATTCTATGTCTGATTCTAACTGCTGTTTCTTGACCTGCATACAGATTTCTCAGGAGGCAGGTAAGCTGGCCTGGTATTTCCATCTCTGTAAGAATTTTCTAGCTTTTTGTGATCCACTCAGTCAAAGGCTTTAGCGTAGTCAATGAAGCAGAAGTAGATGTTTTTCTAGAATTCTCTTGCTTTTTCTAAGATTCAATGGATGTTGGCAATTTGATCTCTGGTTCTCTGCCTTTTCTAAATCCAGCTTGAACATCTGGAAATTCTCAGTTCAGGTATTCTTAAAACCTGGCTAGTAGAATTTTGAACATTACTTTGCTAGCATGTGAAATGAGGGCAATTGTGCAATAGTTTGAACATACTTTGGCATTGCTCTTCTTTGGGATTAGAATGAAAACTGAACTTTTCCAGTCCTGTGGCTATTGCTGAATTTTCCATATTTGCTGGCATATTGAGTACAGCACTTTCACAGCATCATCTTTAGGATTTGAAATAGCTCATCTGGAATTCCATTACCTCCACTAGTGTTGTTCGTAGAGATGCTTCCTAAAGCCCACTTCATTTCACACTCCAAGATGTCAGGCTCTAGGGGAGTAATCATACCATTGTGGTTATCTGTGTCATTAGGATCTTTTTTGTATAGTTTTTCTGTGTATTCTTGCCCCTGGCAATCCACTCCACTATTCTTGCCTGGAGAACCCCCAAGGACTGGTAGGCTACAGTCCACATGGTCGCAAAGAGTCGCACACTTTCTTTCTTTTCTTCATATCTTCTGCTTCTGTTAGGTCCATACCATTTCTGTCCTTTATCGAGCACATCTTTGCATGAAATGTTACCTTGGTATCTCTAATTTTCTTGAAGAGACCTCTAGTCTTTCCCATTGTGTTGTTTTCCTCTATTTCTTTGCATTGTTCACTTAGGAAGGCTTTTTTATCACTCCTTGCTATTCTTTAGAACTCTGAATTCAGATAGATATATCTTTCCTTTTGTCCTTTGCCTTTAGATTCTCTTCTTTTCTCAGCTATTTGTAAGGCCTCCTCAGACAACCATTTTGTCTTTTTGCTTTTCTTTTTCTTGGGGATGCTTTTGATCACCAGCTCCTGTATAATGTCATGAACCTCTATCCATAGTTCTTCAGGTACTCTATCATATCTCATCCCTTGAATCTATTTGTCACTTCCACTGTATAATCATAAGGGATTTGGTTTAGGTCATACCTTAATGGGCTAGTGGTTTTCCCTACTTTCTTCAATTTAAGTCTGAATTTTGCAATAAGGAGTTCATGATATGAGCCACAGTCCATTCCTGGTCTTGCTTTTGCAGACTGTATAGAGCTTCTCCATCTTTAATTGCAAAGAATATAACCAGTCTGATTTTGGTATTGACTATCTGGTATTGTCCATGAGTAGAGTCATTTCTTGTGTTTTTAGAACATGGTGTATGCTATGACCAGTGTGTTCTCTTGGCAAAACTCTATTAGCCTTTGCCCTGCTTCATTTTGTAGTCCTAGGCCAAACTTGCCTGTTACTCCAGGTATCTCTTAACTTCCTACTTTTGCACTCCAGTCCCCTATGATGAAAAGGACATCTTTTTCGGTGTTAGTTCTAAAAGGTCTTGTAGGTCTTCATAGAACTGTTCAACTTCAGCTTCTTCAGCATTAGTAGTTGGGGAAGACTTGGATTACTGTTCAGTACTGGATATTGAATGGTTTGCCTTGGAAATTAACAGAGATTTCTGTCATTTTTGAGACTGCATCCAAGTACTGCATTTTGGACTCTTTCATTGACTATGAGGGCTACTCCATTTCTTCTAAGGGATTCTTGCCCACATTAGTAGATATAATGGTCATCTGAATTAAATTCACCTATCCTGATTCATTTTAGTTCACAGAGTCATAAAATGTCGATGTTCACTCTTGCCATTTCCTGTTTGACCAATTCCAGTTTACCTTGATTCATGTACCTAACATTCGAGGTTCCCATGCAATATTGTTCTTTACAGCACCAGACTTTACTTTTACCACCAAACACATACAAAGGTGGATATTGTTTTCACTTTGACTTAGCCTTTTCATTATTTCTGGAGCTATTTCTCTACTCTTCTCCAGTAGCACATTGAGCACCTACTGACCTGAGGAGTTCACCTTTCAGTGTCATATCTTTTTGCCTTTTCATACTGTTAATGGGGTTCTCAAAGCAAGAATGATGAAGTGGTTTGCCATTCCCTTCTCCAGTGAACCACATTTTGTCAGAACTCTCCACCATGACCCATCCATCTTGGGTGACCCTACACAGCATGGCTCATAGTTTCATTGAGTTAAACAAAGTTGTGATCCATGTGATCAGTTTTGTTAGTTTTCTGTGAAGTGGAAAAAGCATGGAAGTTTTTGCTTCAGAAATCTCAAAGTCTAAGCCAGGACTCAACCATCAACAGGAGAATGTTCAGTTCAGTTCAGCCACTCAGTCATATCTGACACTTTGTGACCCCATGGACTGTAGCACACCAGGCTTCCCTTTCTGTCACCAGCTCCCAGAGCTTGCTCAAACTCATGTCCATTGAGTCAGTGATGCCATCCAACTATCTCATCCTCTGCCATCTCCTTCTCCTCCTGCCTTCAATCTTTCCCAGCATCAGGGTCTTTTCCAAGGAGTCACTTCTTTGCATCACGTGGCCAAAGTATTGGAGTTTCAGCTTCAGCATTAGCCCTTTCAATGAATATTCAGGACTGATTTCCTTTAGGATTGACTGGTTTGATCTCCTTGCCAGACTTTACTTTTACCTGTTCAATAGAGTCTTCTTTATTGTTAGAGTCTTCTCTATTGTTAGAGTCTTCTCTAACACCACAGTTCAAAAGCATTAATTCTTTGGAACTCAGCCTCGTTGGATCCCACCATAAAAAGATACCCCAGCCCCAACAAAATGGTAGGAGGTGTACAATTGTGTTATACTTCTTGTAAGTACACAGGCCTTATTGGATTGGGGACCCACTTTTATGACCTCATTTAACATTGCTTACCTCAGGGATCCCCACACTCCCCCCTCCCAGGCCACTGATTGGTACAAGGTTAGGAACTGTGCTATACAGCAGGAGGTGAGTGGAGGGCCAGCAAATGAAGTTTCATCTGTATTTACAGTGTTTTACAATTGCTTACATTACTGCCTGAGTTCAGGATAACAAGTTCAGGGCTCCCAACGATGCTACATTATGGTGAGCTGTGTAATTATTTCATAATAAAATCACAATGTAATAATAATAGAAGTAAAATACACAATAAATATAATGCGCTTGAATCATCCTGAAATCATCCCTCCAACAGTCCATGGAATAATTACCTTCCATGAAACCAGTCCCTGGTACCAAAAATGGTGGTTTACCTCCTTAAGGGTCCCACCTACAAATGCTGTTACACTGGAAGTTAGAGCTGAAACACATGAATTTTGAAGGGACACAATTCAGTCCATAGCACATCTACAACAGAAAATTACCCATCTTTTGAAGAGCAGCTCCTGGCATACTACCAGGCTCTGATAGAGACTGGATACCTAATCACAGGACATCAAATTGCTTCCCAACATTGATCCTAGCTTTGCCTCCTGAGCTGAGCAAAGCCTACCAATTCACAAGGTTAGGCAAGTACAACATAATTTTATCATATAATGACAATGATACATTTGAGATCAGGCTGAGTAGATCCATTGAACATATATAAATGAATACTTGGCTCAGACACAGATTGTCCTTAGGCTAAGTAGATCCAGTGAACATATATAAACTAACACTTGGCCCAGACACTCAGATTGTCTCTCCCTCTTACACATGAATCTCCTTCTCACCTAGACCCTTAGAAGATTTTATTTTATTCAGCTGAAAAAGGAAAAAGTGGTCATTTTTGGTTCATCAATAGATAGTACAACTTGCTGGTGCAAGCTGAAAATGGATTTATTGCTGTTCTGTAGTACAATTTCAGCAGTGGCAGAGAAAACTCAGGGGCTAGAGCTAAGCAGTACAGCTGTTTACTAACTTGGATTGGAGGAAAAAGTGGCCTGAGACAGGAATATTCAGGACTTTCAGCTGTTGCTAATAGCTTAACTGTTTAGGAGTTTGGGGTGGGGCTAAGAAATTGGAAGAGAAGAGGCAAAGAAGTCTCAGGAAGAAGCATACAGATGGATTTATGAGAGTGGCCTCAAAGTGTGAGGATCTTTGCACCACATGTTAATAATACCCACCAGAAAACACAGACTACAGAAGACGTATTGCTCAACTAGGTAGACCAGATTGATAGGGACAGAGTAAAGGGACAAAGCAGCTGATTCAATAGTTAATTCCACTAGGAATTATAAGTAGAGAAAAAAAGTATGGGAGACTACTGTAAGTTAATTACTCAAGAAAGCAGGTTTGCGTTACCACAAAACCAAGCAGGCTTTCTTAGAAATAAAACCATGAAACAGAAGCATGAAACATGCTCCCAAGCAATGGAACAATGGTGGCATGAGACCCACATCCTGCCAAGTGAGCTCAGTAAGTTAATGACCCCTAGAATATGCTCTCTGCATCCATAAAAAGCAATAATTTGTGAAAAGATGACATTTCAAAGTGAAAGACCCTCATTGTACTGAGACCTGACATAATTTTTCTATAGTGCCAGGATAGCCCCAGCTTGATCACGTAGGGAAAAGAAAATTCCCTGCACGACCTGAAAGAGAAGCTGATGATGGAAGCTTGGCATCTACTCAATAATGAGGAAGAAAGTGATCTTTTCCTCCTCCCCACTTTTCCTTTGTTTATAAAACTGGCCTATTGAGTTCTTTGGGTGTGGCATTCTCTTGCCTCCCTGCTCACAAGCATCCTAGTCTAATAAATCACTTCTTATCTATCACTTTGCCTCTTGGTGAACTCTTTCTGTGATGAGACATAAAGAATTGGAGCTCCCTAGAGCTACCCCCACTGCACAAATGCCACCTAGTGTTATACTTAATGGACTGCTTGAGGAATTTGTGCTTCCTGTCCCCAAAACTGCATGCTCCATTAGACTAGAAATCTTAACACACTTTTGCCAGGGGACACAATATTGATTCTACTAAAATTAAGGCTATAACTGCTGCCTTTCCATGTTGGTGTCTTTACACCAGTATATCTATAAGCAAAGAAAACATGAATGACAAAGTTGCTGTCATATAATGGAAGCCATAAGGAATTTGTCTGGATCTTAGTGAGTTTGCTTGGGTTACAACTCTTGATGATTTATTTTTTGTTAATGATTGCTAATGAGTAACCTCAGAATCATGCCTTAATGAAGGTATCATACCCAGGTGCACAGATCCATTAATCAGGAGAGTCTCAATTACCGGGAAAGAAGCCTATACACATTAAAGTGTTAGCTGGGGGTGAAGGGAACCTAGAAGTGGTGCCAGAGAAATGAAATTATAGCAAGACCCAATCTCAGGACCAACTGGCCAACTGCAGCTTGTTCCATGAAGTTTCTTGTTATGTTACTGTTTGTTTGTTTGGCTTATTTGTTAACTGGCAACTATCCTGAAGAGCAGTTGTTATAAGGGTAAACTCTCTATGGGTCACATGTGAACCTGAGACCATAGTAGATGCTGTTGGTGCCCCATTCATATCCCTCCTTCTTGTTGGATCACGTTAAAGAGGCAACCGACTTCAAATTGCCAATATCTGTGTCTTTTTCCTGAAAGACTCTCTCTAAAGCCACGTGAAGTCACTCTGCCTGCTTGCAGCACAACTTGGAAGTCCAAAATATCAATAGCCCCCAGGAGTTGCTACCCCCCCCAACTGATGATATCCCATCCCTGACTCAAGGGCAATAATACTAAGGCATATGTTTTACATTGTTTCCCAGAGGTTCCCTACAGAATTAAGATTTAGTTAACTGTAGCATTATTTGTCTCTCAATAATGATCTCTCCTTTTTCTGACCTGTTATTCCCTGTCTCAAGTTGCCATTTCTCCATCAACATTACAAAGTACCTCCCAGAAAAGTGACTTGCACTTTAATCTTTGTACCAGGGACCACTTCTAGGGGAAACCTAAACTAATACATGTGAATACAGTGACTATGGGGGAAGGTAGACAAATTCTAAAGCTATTTTTAAGGTTGAACCAATAAGACTTGTAGATGGGTTGAATGTGGCAAATGAAAGAAAGAGAAATCAGGAATGATGCTTAGATTTCTGACTTAAGCAACCAAATAGAAAGTAACATCATTTACCGATATGGGGGTTAAAGGTGTACACCTGAAACTAACACAACATTGTAAATCAATTATACTTCAATAAAAAAATTTTTTAAGAAAAAAATGTATGCAAGATGTTGGATGCTCCAATGTGACTTTATATGACCTTGAAATGGAAGGCAATGTCAGAGAAATGTTTGTCACTTGCCTCTGCCACAACAACCAGCATTATTCCAAAGAGCTGCTGCTCCATTAGCCTAGGCCCCAGAATTAAGACACATGGAACATGCCCCATAAGTGAGAAACATCTTTATTGCTATAAGCCTCTAAGAATTTAGAATGACATTATTGCAGCAGAAACTGGTTACCCTAACTGGTACAGAAATCCTTCCTTAATTAAAACAAGAGGAAAGAAGGTTATGAGAGACATAATTTAAGGTAGCTTTGTGACCTGGTGTTGAGAAAATAAGTCCACATGTAGTTATATTCCAGAAGAAAAAACAGATACAATTTCATTTCCCCAAAACCAACTGCTGGGGAAAAAAGCAGTCCAGTACTGTTTTTCCAACTAGCTTAACAGAAGCATGACCTTTACCTAGATTGACATCCTGGGGGGTATGCAGTCAAATGTGGAAAACTAATTATTTTATCAACTCTTGATGAGTTGCGTAGCACAGTGCAGGTCACATGATCCCTTGATCCACTGTGCTGTGATTGCCTTAAACGCTGGTTGTTTTGTTGCTGGTTTACTTTATGTTTTGGTTTTGTTTCTGCTTACATTAAAAGTCTGTTTCTCCTCACAGTCAGGTGGAGATAGGTAGGAATGAAGGTCTCAATGCAGATTCTCCAGGCACATCTACTCACAACTAATTGAGAACTGGAGGCATTTCCCCAAGTTCTTGAATGAGTGACTGCCTGGTGGGTATGGGGTTATCAACAGCCACTCTCCCATTCAGAGTAGACTTTTGCAGCTGCTCAATGAAGTTTAAAATATTTATAGAAGACAAAACCTTTTTTCTCAGTTTAGAAAAAAAGTTTCATTTGCAAATGTCCATTGGAGAGGGAGTAGGAAGGTTTGTAAAGAAGGAAGGCACATAAATCAAATCCAACCAGGAAAATAGCCCCTCTATGATTTTACGATAGGAGAAATTTAGTTCAGCCAAGTGGTTGTATAAATGATATAAACCCAGAGATCAGAAAGAGTAGAAAGTCACTGTTTTCCCTAGGCTGAGTACTAAGGGAAGAGGCAGAGTGTGAAGCCCAGGGACCAAGGTCACATCTGTGAAACTCAATCCATGGAAACCACATTGCCAGAGTTAGAGCCATACAGAAAATTAACTGCTGCCAGATTACTATTCAGGATAGAGAAGAAACACCCCACTTCTCCCATCATCCAATCTATACCACTGGCTGAACCCACCTTGGAAGCTAAGCTGGAAGGCTGGAGAAAGCAGCCTGCAGGAGGCAGACCCCTTGTAATATGGAATAAAGAACAAAAAGGGCAAAATATCAATCAATGGGGAAACATACACAGGAAGGTATGGCACATAGGACTTGGGGACTTGCACATAGGACTTGCTGCCTAACTGAACACATTTTCTTCCATGAGTATGCCTGTGTCATTCCCTCATTCTTTCAGATTCCTTAATCCAGAGATCCCCAACCCATGGGCCATGGACCAGTACCAGTCCATGATCTGTTCAGAACTGGCAGGTGAGTGAGCTAAGTTTCATCTGTATTTACAGCTGCTCCCTATCACCTGCATTACCTCCTGAGCTCCACCTGCTGTCAGATCAACAGGAGTATGAACCCTACTGCACAGGGAAGGGATCTAGGTTGTAGGTTCCTTATGAGAATCTAATGGCTGATGATCTGAGGTCGAGCTGAGGCAGTGATGCTAGTGCTGGGGAATGGCTGCAAATACAGGTTATCATTAGCACAGAGGTTTGATTGCACAGATATCATAATAAATCAATTGCTTGCAAAATTATATCAAAACCGTATCAGTGAGTGGCAAGTGAAAATTAAGCTGCACCTGGTAGCAGTCTTTAAGTCAGAGTCTGACAGATTTTAGTCTATGCATGGCCCACCCATTTTTTTGTTTGACACTTCCTCTTTCTGGTACTGGGCACTTATCTCAGTCACAGTTTTGGTAAGCACACAGGTTAGCCCTAGGCAAAATGAGTGAAAAACAAATGTCACTGGAGAGCATCTATGAAATCAGGGGGTGGGGAGAAACACCCAATGATGAGATAGCAGAAGACCTGAAGACTGTTAATAACAACAACAAAGTTGCATTTAAAAGAAAATACCAAGTTCAGTTCAGTTCAGTCACTCAGTTGTGTCTGACTCTTTGTGACCCCATGAATGGCAGCACGTCAGGCCTCCCTGTCTATCACCAACTCCTGGAGTTCAGTCAGACTCACGTCCATTGAGTCAGTGATGCCATCCAGCCATCTCATCCTCTGTAAGAGTCCTACTCAAATTAAGGGTACATTGCAACAGGTGATTCACATTCTGCAAGCCCGCTTTATATAATATGTGGTGACTGGCTATCCAACAAAGCCATGAAATCTTCAAGACCACTTTGCCACATGGAAACCAAGCATCTTGCATTACAAGTCAAGCCTTTGCATTTTAAAAAAGAAAAAAAAAATGAGCACAAAGAACAGAAGCAATTATCGAAGGCCACCATTTCATCAAATGTGTCTCCACTGAGAGCATTATTCTTGTGGCTAACCACATTGCTAAAGCTAAGAAGCCCTTTACTGTTGGGTTGATTCTTCCTGTTGTTCAGGACACTTGTAAAATTTCAGGGTAGGATGCCATTCAAAAGTTGGTACATGTTCCTCTTTCAGCTAGCAACTTAACTAGATGAAGTGATGAAGAGGCTATTGAGGCAGAAATGTTAGAAAGGGTTGAGACACCATGGTACAATCCATGTTGACAAGTCTACTGGTGTTGACAGTAAGGCAACAATGCTTGGTTTTGTGCAATATATTCCTCAGTAGCATGTGCATACAATATGCTACGTCCCCTTTTGTTGCCAACAAAAACCACAGCTGCGAAACTATTCAAGTTTTTAATGATTACATATCAGGAAAACTGAATGGGTCCTTTTGAGTCAGTATATGCATGGGTGGAGCAGCTGTCATGACTGGATGGCTTTCTGGTTTCACTACTTGAATCAACAGGTCACTTCTAAATATGAGTCTGCACTGAGTCCACAGAGAAATGGCTAGTTGAAAAATGTCACCTGAACTTAACAACAATTTGTAGGATGTGATCAAAATTATCAACCACATTAAAGTACATGCCCTCAACTCACTACTGTCCTCCTAGCTTCGTGAAAAGATGGACGCAGAACATACATGTCTTGTCTTCTACAAAGAAGTAAGATGGCTTTCCAAAGGTAGATCACTGACCAGAGTTTTTACATTACTAAAGCCACTCCAGAGATTTCTTTCAGAAAACAGTCACCACTGGCAGCACACTTCAATGACACAGAATGGGTCACAAGACTTGCTTACTTGTGTGGCATATTTAACTTGCTCAACAAACTCCATCTGTCATTTCAGGGAAAATGACAACTGTGTTAAAGTTGCAAATAAAGTGGCCACATTCAAAATTAAACTGAAATTATGGGAGCACCAAGGCAACACTGAGGTTTTTGACAAGTTTCAAACATTAGCAGAGATTGAAAGAGACAGAGCCAAAGCCTTCTTTCTCCAAGCTGGTGCATGATCACCTATTTCAGCTTTCAAAAGTGTTTGAGCATTACTTCCCAACCACAAAAGACCTCCAAACTGAGAAGGAATGGATCCATGACCTGTTTGTGAATAAGCCAGGTCAACTTTGTCCGTTCTCTAAGAGAATCAACTGCTTAAAATTGCAAATGACAGTGGCCTTAAAAGTATGCTGCTGCTGCTGCTGCTGCTGCTACGAAGTCACTTCAGTTGTGTCCGACTCTGTGCAACCCCATAGGCAGTACCCCACCAGGCTCCCCCGTCCCTGGGATTCTCCAGGCAAGAACACTGGAGTGGGTTGCCATTTCCTTCTCCAATGCATGAGACAACCTCAAATCTCCATATATTCTGGATTAAAGTCAAGGCAAAATATCCTGAGATTTCCACAAGAACACTGAAAAGCCTGTTTCCATTTCCAACATCCCATCTTTGTGAAAGAGTGCAGTTTTCTGCAGTGACAGCAACCAAGATAAAATTAGAAAGTAGACAAGAGATGAATAACTCTTCAAGTGTCACTGTCTCCCATCACCCTGAGATGGGACCATCTAGTTGAGAAAACAAACTCAGGGCTCCCAATGATTCTTCATTATGGTGAGTTGTGTAATCGTTTCATTATATCACAGGGTAGTAATAGAAAGTTCACAATAAATGTAATGCATTTGAATCATCTGAAACCTCCCTACCCCAGTCAGTGGAAAAACTATCCTCCACAAAACCAGTCCCTGGTGCCAAAAAGGTTAGGGACTACTGGCTTAATCACAATCCCTCCTGACTTCTGTTTCCCAATCCTGACCAAGCCATGGGAGCAAAAGAGATGTTATAGATCCCATTACATAATCCTCATACCCTGCCCATCATTATTGGGCAAAGGAAGGACATCTGACCAAGCTTGACTAATCAGACCCTCTCCTGGATTTTTCATACCAAAAATGGTGGGTAATGGTTCTTTCTGTTCTTATTGTAGAGCTGTTGTGACTCTACACGTACCCCTAGTCTTCTGATGTATGAAGAAGGTGATTTTAGTAGGATGGAATATAGCCATAGCTAATATGAAGAGGGAAGCAAAAAGAAACAGAAAGAGAGGGCATCTTTGAGAGTTACTAGATGGCTTCTGGGTTCACAGTCCTAGAAATTACTAAGAAGAATTCTGCCACTGCTCTTCCACAATGTAGTTGCTTGAGTCAACAGAATTCCTTTCTGGCTTAAAACATTATGTTATGTTTCTATCTTTGTAAATACAACACAGATATATTCTGAGCAAGTATGGGAAAGAACAAAGGGTCTGACATCAAACTAAAACTATTGCCATGAAAAAAAGAGAAGCTGAGAGGGCAGAGAAAGCCAGGTGGCTCAATTAAAAATGGGTACCAGCAAGCAAGGGGCTGGGATATTGATATGCAGGATCATGGTTCTACCAAAAGTCCAACATCCTTACAGTTATGGATGGCCAATGATATATAAGCTGAAGTCATGAAGTAGAGCTTGTGGGAAGTTCTTTAAAGAAGAGCAGGGGATAATTGGGGCTTCCTTGGGGGCTCAGCAGTAAAGAATCTGCCTGCAAAGCAGGAGACTAGCAGGAGACACAGGTTTGATCCCCAGATCAGGAAGATGCCCTGGAGTTGGAAATGGCAACCCACTCTGGCATTCTTGCCTGGGAAATCCCCGAGGCAGAGGAGACTGGCAGGCTGCAGTCCATGGAATCACAGAGAGTTGGACATGATTGAGTGTCTAAACAGCAACAAACAAAAGGGGTGACTGAAGTGACAGGTTCTTTTGCTCCATACCCACCAACCACTCAGACATACCCACACTCTATTCCTTTTGCCTGCCACACAGGTGATTGCCATCTTGAAGTCACAAACTTGAGGACCCTTCCCTAGAGCTCAACAGAACTGTGAGGTAGAAGAAGACTAAGTTCTGAACCATAGTGTGGGGCCACCTTACAGCCATGGGCTGCTTACACCTCTCATTACCCGAAGTAAAATCACTGTGTTCTTTCCCTTTGATATTTTGTTCTTTTGTGCTATTTAAGCTACTATCTTATCTAGTCTTAACTATTGAGAGCTGATTAGAATTCCTAATTGATGACCATCTGCCTTCTATTAGACATGTTTTTCTCCAATGAAAATCTTAATCTTCAACTCTTATTTAAGACCTCAGGAAGAGGCCACCAGCTGCCATGGCTTGTCAGGGCAAACCTAGCAAACGTGAAAATCCTCATCTGGCAAGGAGCTGCAAGGGACCTTTGGCCAGAGAAGCTGGGGGCCCTGAAGGGCCTGAAAGTAGGGTTAAACCTAGGGAAGTGATACACATGGGTGGCCCTCCAGTTCTCTGAAAGCACCAAGGGGCTCCCACCACACCTGTTCACCTGTAGCCCCAAGGCTTTCGTCTTCCTCACACAAGAAACTCTTTTGTTTCTTTAGTCCCAATCCAGCAAAGGTACCTGCAGATGTGAGGGTTTTCTTTGAAACATCCATCCTATTATCTGCTCTTTCTTCCTGTGATGGTTAATTCCATACATAAACTTGACTTGGAATGGCATGCCCAGATACATTGTTAAACATTATTCTGGGTATATCTGTGAAGGTGTCCGGTTAAGACTAATATTTGAATCAGTGAACTAAGTAAAGCAGATCACTCTTTCCATTGTGGGTGGGCCTCATCCAATCTGTTGAAGGCCTGTATAGAATGAAAGATTGAGTAAGAAAAAATTCTTATTTTCTACATGACTGTCTTCAAGCTGGGACATTCCTTCAGGCTTGGACTCCAACTGGAATTTATACCATTATCTTTTCTGGTTCTTAGACATTCAGACTTAGGCTGGAAATATCCTATTGGCTATTTAAGGTCTTCCATTGACCTTGGACTTCTCAGCCTCCATAATTATACGAGCAAATTTTTTCTAGTAATTTGTATACATTGATACTATTCCTCTGGAAGATGCAAATGAACATATTCCCCAAGACAAAGGCCTGGGTCAGAAGGAAAATGGTGACTGCATTTCCAAGGCCTGCAGCAGAATGGAGGGTATTGCTTTTCACAAAAACCCCAGGCTTGTAAGAATCCAATCTTCAAATCTCAACAAGGACTATGGGTCTCAGAACTACAGGTGCATACTTTTCTAGTCTCATAAAAGCTCAGACTTTTTGTTTGGGGGATTAAGATGAACATCCTTAGAAAGCCATAGCCAGTTAAGATTCATTTCCAGTGTAATACACCTTGATGGCTCTATTGGACACAAAATAAATGGGAAACCAAAGACTGTTGTTTAAAGATCAAGACCTGCTGAGAGAAATTTTAATGTTTCTGTTTGTAATAAAGGAATAAAGTTCTGGAAAGCTACTTCTCTGAGCTTGGGAGGTGACAGAGGGGAGTGCAAAATGGTTTATCAGTGTCACATAAAAATAACAAAGACACTTGGCAGCCCTTATCTTGATTTTGTGATTCATGAAGCAAGAATGAAGATTTCTTCCTGGGCCTTTATCACTTTTTTTTTTCCTTTCCTGGGGGGAATTGAGGAGAATAGTGCACAGGATAAAAGAAGTTTATTTCTCTGTGGTCAACAGACTGGAGAGGTCAGGTTTCTCCCACAACAATAAGACTCATGCCTGGGGTCCCTCAGGTGTCACGATTTTAGTTCTCTTAACATGGGGTTTTCTACTTTCCCACCTCAAGAGGATGGACATCTGGATGGCTATCAATTGGCCAGGGG
Organism: Neotragus moschatus; assembly: GCA_006410615.1. Lineage (NCBI taxonomy): Eukaryota > Metazoa > Chordata > Mammalia > Artiodactyla > Bovidae > Neotragus > Neotragus moschatus. The sequence continues at coordinate 26,824 of SJYA01002335.1, forward strand.
TCTTCCCACGGAAGAAGGCAGTCACCAGGGCTCTACATGAAGCAGACAGACTTTTCCTTCACAAGCATTTTCCTCGGACATTCATGGTGCTGAACAGCTTAGCACAAACCTGTGTTTCTCCTCAAATTCACACATCTGCATCCCTACTAGCAGCACCCGGGAAGCCAAGCCTTCTGGCAGCACCTTGCCTGACCACTCTTTCAGAGGGCTTCCTGGAAGGGGCTAGACAGAAAGGAAGGCTTGGAGGCAAGGTCTATTCTCCTACATCAATCCTGGCCCCTCAGCTCAGGTATGTCTGTAATGATGCTAGGCTGATCTGACCATGTGTTTGACTCACAGCACTCAGGCTGACTGTAAACCCAAAGGAAATCCACCAAAGAATTTCCTTATGGAACAAACTCTGAGATGGAGAAGAGCAGGCAATATGTTTTATTAGGGGGGACTGTTGAGAATAACATCTATTAAGTGGGAAAATGAAGAGTAGAATTAGGAAGAGGGAAACACTGGGCCAGGATGCAGCACCAGGAGAGGCCTCCACCAACCCCGCAGAGAGCTCCACAGAGATGTTTCTGGTTAGTTTGAGGGCTAATAAGTCATTGAATGTGTGCTGATTTGGGAAAGGTACACGAGCTTGGGCAAGGCTATTTTCTTCATTCAAAATAATTCCCCCAGAGGGATAGCTGAGGATCATTGAATAGCCTCCCAGTTCTCTGACTGGAAAGAGTTCTGGGCTGCCCATCTCCCCTAGTCCCTAATACCAAGAATTTCTCTGGGGCTCCAGCAATATGCCTAGGACTGCTCTGTACCAATGACACACCCTGTTGTTGTTCTTCAGTAACTAAATCTTTGTGACTCCATGAACTACAGCATGCCAGGCTTCCCTGTTCCTCACTATCTCCCAGAGTTTACTCATTACTGCCCATTGAGTCAGTAATGCCATCCGAATATCTCACCCTCTGTCATCCCCTTCTCCTCTTGCCTTCAATCTTTCCCAGCATTAGGGTCTTGTCCAATGAGTCAGTTCTTCACATCAGGTGATCAAAGTATTAGAACTTCAGCTTCAGAATCAGTCCTTCCAATGAATATTTCGGGTTAATTTTCTTTAGGATTGACTGATTTGATCTCTAGCTGTCCAAAGAACTCTCAAGAGTCTTTTCCAGCACAATTTGAAAGCAACAAATCTTTGATGATCAGAGTTCTTTATGGTCCAATTGAAAAAGGCATAACTTGACTATAAGGACCTTAGTTGGCAAAGCAATGTCTCTGCTCTTTAGTATGCTATCTAGGTTTGTCATAACTTTTCTTTCAAGGAGCAAGTGTCTTTTAATTTTGTGGCTGCAGTCACTGCAGTGATTTGGGAACCCAAGAAAATTAAATCTGGCACTATTTCCACTTTTTCCCCAACTATTTGCCATGAAGTGATGGGACCAGATCTTCATTGTTTGAATGTTGAGTTTTAAGCCAACTTCTTCACTCTTCTTTCATCCTCATCAAGAGTTCCTCTTCAATATTTGCCATAAGAATGATATCACCATCATATCTGAGGTTGTTGATATCTCTCACAGAAATCTTGATTCCAGCTTGTGATTCATCCAAGCTGCATATAATCTGCATATAAGTTAAATAACCAGGGTAACAATATACCTGCTTGACATACTCCTTTCCCAAATTTGAACTAGTCCATTGTACCATGTCTGATTCCAACTATTGGTTCTTAGGTTGAATACAGATTTCTCAGGAGACAGGTAAGGTGGTCTGGTATTCCCATCTCTTTAAGAATTTCCCACAGTTGGTTGTGATCACACAGTCGAAGGCTTTAGTGTAGTCAATGAAGCAAAGCAGATTATTTTTGGAATTCCCTTGTTTTTTTCAGTGATCCAGTGGATGTTGGCAATTTGATCTCTGGTTCCTCTGCCTTTTCTAAATACAACTTGAACATATGGAATTTTTTGGTTGATGTACTGCTGAAGCCTTTGGAAGGCTAATGTATTGCTGGAAGAACTTTAAGCAACATCTTGCTAGCATGTGAAATGATCACAATTGTATGGTAGTTGCAACATTCTTTGGCATTGCCTTTCTTTGAGATTGGAACTAAAACTGACCTTTCCCAGTCCTGTGGCCACTGCTGTGTTTTCCAAATTTGCTGACATATTAAGCACAACATTTTAACAGCATCATCTGCTAGTATTTTAAATAGCTCAGCTGGAATTCCATCACCTTCACTAACTTTGTTCATATTAATGCATGAATCAAGGTAATTTGGACATGGTGAAGTAGGAGATGGAAAGAGTGAATATTGATATTTTAGGAATTAGTGAGCCAATATGGACAGAAATGGGAAATTTTAATTCAGATGACCATTATATCTATTCCTGTGGGCAAGAATCCCTTAGAAGAAATGGAGTAGCCCTCATAGTCAACAAAAGTGTCCAAAATGCAGTACTTGGATGCAATCTCAAAAACAACAGAATGACTTCATTTCATTTCCAAGGCAAACCATTTAACAACACAATAGTCCAAGTCTATGTCCTAATGAATAATGCTGAAGTAGCTGAAGTTGAATGGTTCTATGAGAAACTACAAGACATTCTAGAACTAACACCAAAAAAAGATGTCCTTTTCATCATAGAGGACTGGAATGCAAAAGCAGGAAGTCAAGAGATACTTGAAGTAATGGGAAAGTTTGCCCTTGGAGTACAAAATGAAGCAGTGCAAAGGCTAACAGAACTTTGCCAAGAGAACACACTGCTCATAGAAATCAACCTCTTTCAACAAGAGACAAATCTACAGATGGTAAATACTGAAATCAGATTTATTATATATTTACAGCCAAAGATGGAGAAGCTCAAAACAGCAAAAACAAGAGCTGGAGCTGTGGCTAAGATTATAAGCTCCTTATTGCAAAATGTAGGCTTAAATTGAAGAAAGGGAAAACCACTAGACCATTCAGGTATGACCTAATTAGAGTGGAGGTGATGATAGATTCAAGGTATTAGATCTGAAAGACAGATTGCTTGAAGAACCATGGCTGGAGGTTTGTAACATATACAGGAAATGGTGACCAAAACCATCCCCAAGAAAAGAAATGCAAGAAGGTAAATTGCTGTCAGAGAAAGCATTAAAAACAGCTGAGAAAGAGGGGAAGCAAAAGGCAAAGGAAAAAGAGAAAGGTATACATAACTGAATGCAGAGGTCCAGAGAATAGCAAATAGAGATAAGAAAACCTTAAGTGAACAATAGTGAGAAATAGAGGGAAATAATAGAATGGGACACACTAAGGATCTCTTCAAGAAAATTAGAGATACCAGGGGGACATTTCATGCAAAGTTGGGCACAATAAGACATAAACCCCAAGGACCTGACAAACACAGAAGAGGTGGCAAGAACACAGAGAAAAACTGTATTTAAAAAGTCTTAATGACATGGATAAACACAATGGTGTGCTCGCTCACCTAGAACCAGACATCCTGAAGTGTGAAGTCAAGTGGGCCTTACTATGAACAAAGCTAGTGGAGGTGATGGAATTCCTGCTGCTGCTGCTGCTGGTGCTGCTAAGTCGTGTCAGTCATGTCCGACTCTGTGTGACCCCATAGACGGCAGCCCAGCAGGCTCCACAGTCCCTGGGATTCTCCAAGCAAGAACACTGGAGTGGGTTGCCATTTCCTTCCCCAGTGCATGAAAGTGAAAAGTGAAAGTGAAGTCACTCAGTCGTGGCCGACTCCAGCCACCCCATGGACTGCAGCCCACCAGGCTCCTCTGCCTATGGGATCCTCCAGGCAAAAGCACTGGAGGGGGGTGCCATTGCCTTCTCCGGGAATTCCAGTTGAGCTATTTCAAATCCTAAAGATGATGCTGTTAAAGTGTTGCGTTCAATATGCCAACACATTTGGAAAACTCAGCAGTGGCCACAGGACTGGAAAAGATCAGTTTTCATTCCAATCCCAAAGAAAGACAATGCCAAAGAATGTTTCAACTACTGTATAATAGCACTCATCACACATTCTTACAAGGTTATGCTCAAAATCCTTCAAGTTAGGCCTCAGCATTCTGTGAAGCAAGAACTTCCAGATGTACAGGCTGGATTTAGAAAAGTCAGAGGAACCAGAGATCAAATTGCCAGCATCCATTAGATCATAGAAAAACCAAGGAAATTTCAGGGGGAAAAAACCTACTTCTTCATTGAGTACACTAAAGCCTTTGGCTGTGAGGATCACAACAAACTGTGGAAAATTCTTATAGAGGTGGAAACACCAGATCACCTTACCTGTCTCCTGAGAAGCCTATATGCAGGACAAGAAGCAACCATTAGAACCAGACATGGAACAGAAGATTGGTTCAAATTTGGGAAAGGAGTATGTCAAAGTTGTATATTGTCACCATGCTTACTTAACTTATATGCAGAGTATATCATGAGAAATGCCGGGCTGCATGACTCAAAGCCAGAATCAAGATAGCTGGGAGAAATATCAGCAACCTGAGATATGCAGATGACGCCACTTTAATATCAGAAAGTGTAGAGGAACTAAACAGCCTCTTGATGAGGGTGAAAAAGAGTGAAAAAGCTGGCTTAGAACTCAATATTCAAACAACAAAGATCATGGCATCTTGTCCCAACACTTCATAGCAGATAGATGGGGAAAAAGTGGAAACAATGATGGATTTTATTTTCCTGGGCTCCAAAATTACTGCAGACAGTGACTGTAGCCACAAAATTAAAAGACACTTGCTCCTTTGAAGAAAAGCTATGACAAACCTAGACAGCATATTAAAAAGCAAGACATCACTTTGTCAACAAAGGTCTTTATAATCAAAGCTATGGTTTTTCCAGTAGTCATGTACAGATGTGAGAGTAGGACCATAAAGAAGGCTGGGTGCCAAAGAATTTATATTTTAAAACTGTGGTTCTGTAGAAGGTTCTGGAGAGCCCCTAGGACAGCAAGGAGATATAACCAGTCATTCCTAAAGGAAATCAACACTGAATATTCATTGTAAGGACTGGTGCTGAGGCTGAACCTCCATTTTGGCCACCTGATGCAAAGAGCTGACACATTGGACAAGGGCCTGAATCTAGGAAAGATTGAAGGCAAGAGAAGAGGTATAGCATAGGATGAGATGCTTTGGATAGTATCACTTACTCAATGGACAAGAGTTTGGGGAAACTCTGGGAGATAGTGAAGGACAGGGAACCCTGGCATGCTGCAGTTCATGGGGTCACAAGCTGTCAGACACAACTTAGCAACTGAACAACAATGCTTGCTCAGACCCACTTGACTTCACATTCCAGAATGTCTGGCTCTAGGTGACTGATCACACCATCATGGGTATCTGGGTCATTAAGATCTTTTTGGGGTAGTTTTTTGTGTGTATCTTCCCACCTCTTCTTAGTCTTTTCTGCTTCTGTTAGGTCCTTACAGTTTCTGTTCTTTAATTGTGCCCGTCTTTGTATGTAATGTTTCCTTGGTATCCCTAATTTTCTTGAAAAGATCTCTAGTATTTCCCATTCTATTGTTTTATTTGCATTATTTATTTAAGAAGGCTTTCTTATTTCTCCTTGCTATTCTCTGAACCTCTGCATTCAGTTAAGTATATCTTTCCCTTTTTCCTTTGCCTTTCACTTCTCTTCTTTTCTCAGCTATTTGTAAGGCCCCTGCAGGCAACCATTTTGCCTTCTTGCATTTCTTTTTCCTGGGTATGGTTTTGGTCACCACCTCTTGTACAATATTACAAACCTGCATCCATAGCTCTTCAGGCACTCTGTCTATCAGATCTAATCCCTTGAATCTATTCATCACCTTCACTGTATAATCATACGGGATTTGATTTAGGTTACACCTGAATGGCTCAGTGGTTTTCCCTACTGTCTTCAATTTAAGCCTGAATATTGCAATAAGGTGCTCATGATCTGAGCCACTGGAGAAGGTGATGGCATCCCACTCCAGTACTCTTGCCTGGAAAACCCTACGGATGGAGGAGCCTGGTAGACTGCAGTCCATGGGGTCGGGAAGAGTTGGAGCAACTTCACTTTCACTGAGTGACTTCACTTTCACTTTTCACTTTCATGCATTGGAGAAGGAAATGGCAACCCACTCCAGTGTTCTTGCCTGGAGAATCCCAGGGACAAGGGAGCCTGGTGGGCTGCCATCTATGGGGTCACACAGAGTCAGACACAACTGAAGCGACTTAGCAGCAGCAGCAGGAGCATATCTGAGCCACAGTCAGCTCCAGGTCTTGTTTTTGCTCACTGTATTGAGCTTCTTCATCTTTGTCTGAAAAGTATATAAACAATCTGATTTCTATATTGACCATTTGGTGACGTCCATATGTAGAACTATCTCTTGTGTTGCTGGAAGAGGATGTTTGCTATGACCATTGTATTATCTTGGCAAAGTTCTTTTAGCCTTTGCACTGTTTCACTTTGTACTCAAAGGCCAAACTCACCTGTTATTCCAGATATCTCTTGACTTCCCACTTTTGCATTCCAGTCCCCTATGATGAAAAGGATATCTTTTGGTGTAGTTCTAGAATGTCTTGTAGGTTCTCATAGAACCATTTAACTTCAGCTTCTTTGGCATTTATGGTTGGGGCAATAGACTTGGATTACTGTGATGTTGAATGGTTTGCCTTGAAAATGAACTGAGATCATTCTGTTGATTTTGAGACTACATCCAAGTACTACATTTTGGACCATTTGGTTGGCTATGGGGGCTCCTCCATTTCTTCTAAGGAATTCTTGACCACAGTAGTAGATATAATGGTCATCTGTATTAAATTTGCTCATTCCCATCCATTTTTGTTCAATGAATCCTAAAATGTCAGTGTTTACTCTATCTCCTGCTTGACTATGTTCAATTTACCTTGATTCATGGACCCAACATTCCAGGTTCCTATGGAATATTGCTCTTAGAGCATCGGATTTTACTTTTATCACCAGACACATCCACAACTGAATGTCATTTCTGCTTTGGCCCAGCATCTTCATTCTTCCTAGAGCTATTTCTCCGTTCTTCCCCAGTAGCATATTGGACACCTACCAACATCGGAGGGCTCATCCTTCAGGTATCATATCTTTTTGCCTTTTCATACTATTCATGGGGTTCTCAAGGTAAGAATACTGGAGTGGTTTGCCATCCTCTTCTCCAGTGGACCACATTTTGTCAGAACTCTCCACCATGACCCATGCATCTTGGGTGGCCCTACATGACATGGCTTTATTGAGTTACACAAGGCTGTGATCTATGTGATCATTTTGGTTAGATTTCTGTGATTGTGGCCTTCATTCTGAAGTTGTGGGATTGTAGTTCTTGCTTCTTCTGTCTGCCCTCTGATGAATGAGTATGATGGGGCTGTGCAAGCTTTCTGATGGGAGGGACTGTCTGTGGGGAAAATTGTGTCTTGCTCTGGCAGACAGATCCATGCTCAGTGGATCTTTAATCCAGTTGTTGCTGATAGGTGGGACTGTGCTCCCTCCCTGTTAGTTGTCAGCCCTGAGGTGATCCAGACCTGGCATCTACAAACTCTATGTTAGGGCTATGGTGACCTCCAAGAGGACTCTTGCTGCATATGCCTCCCAGGACTGCTGTTGCCAGTACCCCTGTCCTTGCAGTAGGCCTCTTCTGACCCACACCTCTGTAGAATGTCGGGGTCCAGCCCTGGTGGATCCAGAGTGATTCGAAGGTGGAGACAGAGTTGGCATCCTAGGAAAAAACTTATTTAATTACAGATAGAGAGGGATTAGAAAATTAGAAGAGAAAATAGGCTGAATAACTTGGCTTACATGGAATACCAATCACCACCTATGTTGGCCACAGGCGTCTTTCCATTCTCCCGAAGGAGAGGGGGCACTGAGGCCTCCCTGGTCCTATCTTAGAAGCCCAGGCAGAATTAATAGGCTTGGTGAGGACCCACATGCCAGATGGGAATTCAGCCAGAAAACAGTAGGAGATATTAGTGGAGAAAAAGAGGCTGAATAACTTGGCTTATGTGGAATACCAATAAAATTCCAAGACAAGGAATTTGCACCATCTACGCTGGGCCACCGGTGCCACTTGAACATCGGAAGGCGCCCCTCCTTGGGCTCCTTCTCACGTGGACTTGAAAGCCGGGGCAAGTAAGCAGACATGGCGGGGATCCACACTCCAGATGGGACTCCAGCCAGAAATATGGAGAACAAGAAAGAACGACATGGGGGAATCAGTCTTTCCAGAAATTGATCCATTTTCTTTATTTTCAGGTTTGCTTATATACCTTTTGTTACACATCGGGATGAATATAGAGTCACACAGGGGTCATCAGTCCTGACCCTTATCAAAATCAGGTGCTTTGGGGATTCGGAGAAGATGGCGGAGGANTAACCTTCAGAGGAGTTCGTAAGTTGAAACACTCTTGTCACACCCGGGAATTTTTATTAACTGGAGCTGCAAGTTAACTCCTTCTCTGAGAGAAATGGTGATGGGGGAGAACCCCCCCCCCATAAAGTCAGAGGTGTCGGTGAGAGCATGAAACAGTAAAGTAGGTAGATTCTGGTTTGGGGGGTAGATGCTCGGGAACAGGGGATTTTCCTGAGGCTCGATCCCGCCTTTGTGTATGCCGAAGCCTCCTTCATCATGACGTTTGCCATGGGTGGAGTTCCTCACGCTGGCCCTTGGCAGTAGGAGACCTTCAAATACTCAGGTAGGTCTTCCTCCACCTCCCATGGGGTGACTGCTCCTTTCCCCTGGTGCACACAAGGTTTTGTTTGTTCCATCTAAGAGTCTCTATTTCCCTTAGTCCTGTGGAAGTTCTGTAATCAAATTCCACTGTCCTTCAAAGTTAGATTCCCTGGGGATTCCCAGTCCCTCCCTTGTCAGATCCCCCAGTTGAGAAGGCTTCTGTGAGGCCTAGAACCTTTGCAACAGTATGAGAACTTTGGTATTATTGTTCTCCAGTTTGAGGGTCACCTACCTGGCAGGTATGGGACTTTATTTTAATGTGATTATGCCCCTCCTAACTAAACAGCCTCTTGGTGAAAGTGAAAGAGGAGAGTGAAAAACTTGGCTTAAAGCTCAATGTTCAGAAAACGAAGATCATGGCATCCAGTCCCATCACTTCATGGGAAATAGATGGGGAAACAGTGGAAACAGTGTCAGACTTTATTTTGGGGGGCTCCAAAATCACTGCAGATGGTGACTGCAGCCATGAAATTGAAAGATGCTTACTCCTTGGAAGAAAAGATATGACCAACCTAGACATCATATTCAAAAGCAGAGATATTACTTTGCCTACTAAGGTCCGTCTAGTCAAGGCTATGGTTTTTCCAGTAGTCATGTATGGATGTGAGAGTTGGACTGTGAAGAAGGCTGAACACCGAAGGACTGATGCTTTTGAACTGTGGTGTTGGAGAAGACTCTTGAGATCCTTTGGACTGCAAGGAGATCCAACCAGTCCACTCTGAAGGAGATTGGCCCTGGGATTTCATTGGAAGGAATGATGCTGAAGCTGAAGCTCCAGTACTTTGGCCACCTCATGCGAAGAGTTGACATTGGAAAAGACTCTGATGCTGGGAGGGAATGGGGGCAGGTGGAGAAGGGGACAATCGAGGATGAGATGGCTGGATGGNGCTTCTGTGAGGCCTAGAACCTTTGCAACAGTATGAGAACTTTGGTATTATTGTTCTCCAGTTTGAGGGTCACCTACCTGGCAGGTATGGGACTTTATTTTAATGTGATTATGCCCCTCCTAACTAAACAGCCTCTTGGTGAAAGTGAAAGAGGAGAGTGAAAAACTTGGCTTAAAGCTCAATGTTCAGAAAACGAAGATCATGGCATCCAGTCCCATCACTTCATGGGAAATAGATGGGGAAACAGTGGAAACAGTGTCAGACTTTATTTTGGGGGGCTCCAAAATCACTGCAGATGGTGACTGCAGCCATGAAATTGAAAGATGCTTACTCCTTGGAAGAAAAGATATGACCAACCTAGACATCATATTCAAAAGCAGAGATATTACTTTGCCTACTAAGGTCCGTCTAGTCAAGGCTATGGTTTTTCCAGTAGTCATGTATGGATGTGAGAGTTGGACTGTGAAGAAGGCTGAACACCGAAGGACTGATGCTTTTGAACTGTGGTGTTGGAGAAGACTCTTGAGATCCTTTGGACTGCAAGGAGATCCAACCAGTCCACTCTGAAGGAGATTGGCCCTGGGATTTCATTGGAAGGAATGATGCTGAAGCTGAAGCTCCAGTACTTTGGCCACCTCATGCGAAGAGTTGACATTGGAAAAGACTCTGATGCTGGGAGGGAATGGGGGCAGGTGGAGAAGGGGACAATCGAGGATGAGATGGCTGGATGGCATCATTGACTCGATGAATGTGAGTCTGAGTGAACTCCGGGAGTTGGTGATGGACAGGGAGGCCTGGTGTGCTGCGATTCATGGGGTCACAAAGAGTCGGACATGACTGAGCGACTGAACTGAACTGAACTGAACATCTCATTGTGTCTTCTCCTTTGTCTATCGTTTATTGGTGGGTTACAACATCTTCCTGTTGATGTTTGTTCAACAGCTAGTTTCAATTTTGGTGTTCTCATTGGAGATGTGTGCATGTTCTTCCACTCCACCACCTTTCCTCATGGTTCAAATGGTGAAGAATCTGCCTGCAATGCAGAAGACCCACATTCGATCCCTGGATCAGGAAGATCCCCTGGAGAAGGTAATGGCTACACTCCAGTATTCTTGCCTGGAGAATTCCATGGACAGAGGAGCCTGATGGGCTACAGTCCATAGGATCACAAACAGTCTGACGTGACTGGGTGACTAACACTTTCTCTTGCAATGATACATCATAAACTTCAGTTAAAATATGTAAAGTAAAGTACACTTTACAATTGGGAAGGATTTTGAGGAAAGACAATGAGAAGAGCTCACTAGCTGGGAAAGGCATGATGAATGTTCTAGATCAATGTTGCTTTGCCCCAGGTACCATTAACAATTTTTTTTTAATGTGCTTTACTTTTAATACACCTGAGTGAGACAGAAAAATCTCTTAGCCTTCTTGTGAGACTTGCCCATTCTTTGGACAGTTCACCTTCTTTCTGGGCAATGCTTGGTGGACAAACTTTGTATTAGACACATGTCAAGGCATCAACCTTGAACACAGCCTTTTTTCACAAAATCTATCCCTACCCATGGACCCTGCTAAGAATGTGGCCTCCTGGCAATGGGCACCTGGGATGTGCAGTGAGCCTGGCCTAAGAGCATGGCAGCCAGTCAGTTGAATTTGCTGCTGCAGTTTTCATAGGCCAGCAAGGACTGAGTCATCTGGCAGCAGGACCTGTGGCAGAACACAATGACAGAGAAAGGACCCGCTGTTGGCCTCCACTTTGGGCCAGGGGCAGGTTGTAGGTAAGCAGAGAGCTCTGCTCAGTGGAAAGAGGAGACTGAAGCTCAAGTTTCAAAAAGAGAGCCTAGGTGAGAGGGTAGGAAGTACACAGCTACTGACCAGGCAACCTCCTGGACACAGGTGCTGTGGAGCTGAGTACTCATGGAGATTTGACCTTCCCTGAGACTGCAGGGTGGGCACTAGCCTCTTCTAACCAGGAAATCCCTGTTCCTCAGGGTCACGACCCCAGAGGGGTACCACTGCACTGGGGCCTTGGGGACCACCTCTGAGTTGCCCCCCTGCCAGTAACCCCTGTCTCATGCCCCAAACCAGGAAAGGTCTTCTTGCAGTGCTGGGAAGTTCACTGCTTTTTTTTTTTTTTTTCCTCACGTCACTACAGCTGCTGAATTATGTCTCTTACCCACAGGGGACAAGCGCAGCAAGAGGAAGAGAGAGAAGGTCACCTGTCCTGCTGCCTCACCAGCATTTCTCTCCTGGTTTGTTATGCTCAGGCTCCAGGCTAGCTGAAGAGCAGCCTTCCTGCTTTCACTCTGGCATTGCTCTTTATAGGAGAGCCAAGGCCTGTGGGCCTGGCTGCTTTATTGTCACAGCTCAGCCACTTGGCACTGAGGCCCATTGGCCTTTTAGCCATGGGTTCACCTCTGCTGAGGGTGAGGTGTCAAATCCATGAGAACTCTTCATTATGAAGATCCTAGAAAAGGGTGCCAGCATTCCACAAGGGAGGGATACTCACAGGCAAGGTCCCCCAGTAGACCTTAGGAGAGAAGCAGGCCTGACTGTGCAGCTCTGTGCAGACCAGGATAAACCCCTAGAGTTTGAGCAATGCTAGTGATGTCCGAATGGAAGCCTTAGGGAAGGGGATTGAGAGGAAGTGGGGATGGGGAAGGTGAAGAGAGGGAGGTTGGGGAATGGAGGGTGGGGAGGATGAGGATGCCATGTACACTTTTTCTAGCCTGGGTCTATGGACATTTGGAGGGTTCCAGAGACAGAGAGGAGCCCTGAAGGGGAGGAAATGGCCATTTTCGAAGCCCTCTTTGAAGTCCAGGGATCCAGGAGTCATGATTCTAGGGCTGTAATTTGTTTCCTGTGCTGGAGAAGGAAATGGTAACCCACTCCAGTGTTCTTGTCTGGAGAATCCCAGGGACAAAGGAGCCTGGTGGGCTGCCGTCTATGGGGTCGCACAGCATCAGACACGACTGAAGTGACTTAGCAGCTGTTATAACAAATTACCAAAAACATAGAAATGTATTGTTTTACTATTTTGGAGGTTAGAAGTTAAAAATGGGTCATACTGGATTAAAATCAAGGTGATGGTAGAGTTTTGTTCCTTCTAGAGACTCTGAAGGGAGCAGGGGAACAGCGTGTGCCAAGCCCGGGAGCCTGAGGGAGAGTGGTGATCACAAAGACCAGCGCACCTGGAGCACTGGGTAGGGGGAAGCAGCCCTCTCAGCTAGTGTGAGCAGGTCTGTCCATAATTGGCTTCTATGTAGGAAGCCATGGGGAGTTTATTAAGTAGGTGACACAGCCAGATTCATGCTTCAAAATAATCATCCTGGCTATAAAGTGGGGGAAACATTGAAGGTGGGACAGTATTGCTCCAAGGGACCTGTGAAGAGGCTTTGTCAATAGTCCAGGAGACGGGGGATTTGAATCAGAGTGTAACATAGATGCATGCTAAGTTTCTCTAGCTGTGTCCAATTCTTTGCAACCCCATGGACTATAGCCAGCCAGGCTCCTCTGTCATGGGATTCTCCAGGCAAGAATGCTGGAGTGGGTTGCCATGCCCTACTCCAGGGAATCTCCCTGAACTGGAGATCGAACCCACATGTCTTGCATTTCCTGTATTGGCAGGTGAGTTCTTTACCACTAGTGCCACCTGGGAACAAGTGTCAAAGCCTGGACTCCACCCCAAGCCTGAGCTGGTGGCACTGAACTGAGTCTTGTGGGCACCATATCTTAACTGCTCCAGGAACTGCCAAGTCTGTTCCCTGAGGCTTGTTGAGAAAAACTCCCCAGCTCTGTGCTGGGGAAGGGCTGTCCTAAGAACAGCAAGTCTGTGTCTTTCCAGAGTGGAATTCTGAAAGAAAGGAGTCTGTACCCACAATTTCACATTTTCCATCCTATGACCTCCAGAGCAGGCCTTGTGGGGTTAGCTCTCCTCGACTGTCCTAGGAAGATTATGCTAAAGCGATCTCAGCAAGTCTCAGATCCCTCAGTCCCTGAGAAGACACACTTTCAACATACAACATCATCTGGGCAAACAAAGAATTTTCACCAAAGTTGGAAATCTACATCCACCCAGGTTTTTGGCACCAAATGGGTTCAGAGATGTAGCTGATGGAGCTGCTATAAAAACTTTATGCTGAAAAGTACTGCACAAATTTAAAAACATTAACTGGTTAGAATGTCATAATTTTATGCACATGTAAATAAGGTTAATGATTTTTATTCCACACACATAATTTAAATTATAAAACAATCAAATTGCTTTTCAGATAATACTTTGGGCCCAAATCAAGTAAATATCAAGTCATTATAACTTTAGAAAAAGACATTAATTTGAATATGGAATTTAGATCCATTAAAAATCTCAACTTTAAATAGTGATAATAGAAATCAGAAAAGCTTGATAGTGGTTAAGATTAATTAAGAGTGAATGCATTTGGCAAAAGAAAATTATAGCACTGTAATTTTAGAATGCAAATGAGGTCAAAAAGTTTAAACTAATTACATCTATATATAATGGAGAAGGCAATGGCAGCCCACTCCATCTATATATAAACACTGTCTCAAAACAGAAAAACATTTCATTACAAGGGTTTGTAAGTACTGTATTCTGTAATTCTTGTTACATAATTAGCAACAAATCAGCAAACTGCAATTGTTGTCAGCTCATGAGAATACCCTGATAGTTCAGCTGGTACCAATTTAAAATTCTAACTCCTCAGAGTTCACTTCAGCATGATTTCTTTGCCCTATGAGGTTAAAAAAAAAAAAGTATTCATAACCTACTCAAGACCCTTAAATCCCTCTCCTGTTTTGCAGACTTTGCTTCTGTAGGTTCCCACCTGCAGTGGTCTGCTGGCACCTTGCCTGAGGTTCTGGAGCTGCCTCACCCACCCAGCTAGAGTAGGGTGCCTGTCAGGTTATGCTCCTCACCCCATCCTCACCCCCAGTGAGCTTAGCCAATGACTGCTCTAAGTGTTCTTTGCCTCAGGTTGGATGGACTCTGGGGCGTCCAGAGCTCCACACAGGATGGGGCTAAAACTAGGCTTCACGTGAGATCACATCCATGCTTACCTTCTGCATTAGATCCAATTCCCTTGTCACTTCACAGCAAATAGATGGGGAAACAGTGGCTGACTTTATTTTTCTGGGCTCCAAAATCACTGCAGAGGGTGATTGCAGCCATGAAATTAAAAGACACTTGCTCCTTAGAAGGAAAGTTATGACCAACCTAGACAGAATGTTAAAAAGCAGAGACATTACTTTGCCAGCAAAGGTCCATGTAGTCAATGCTATGGTTTTTTCAGTGGTCATGTACGGATGTGAGAGTTGGATTATAAAGAAAGCTGAATGCTGAAGAATTGATGCTTTTGACCTGTGGTGTTGGAGAAGACTCTTGGGAGTCCCTTGGACTTCAAGGAGATCCAACCAGCCCATCCTAAAGGAGATCAGTCCTGGGTGTTCATTGGAAGGACTGATGTTGAAGCTGAAACTCCAATACTTTGGCCACCTGATGCAAAGAGCTGACTCACTGGAAAAGACCCTGATGCTGGGAAAGATTGAGGGCAGGAGAAGAAGTGGATGACAGAGGATGAGAGTTGGATGGCATCACTGACTCGATGGACATGGGTTTGGGTAGACTCTGGGAGTTGAGACAGACAGGGAGGCCTCGTGTGCTGCAGTTCATGGGGTCACAAAGAGTCAGACACGACTGAGCTGAACTGAAAACTTGTTAAAACAGTAAGGAAGACAACTCACTACTTCTGTGATGTGTTAAGACTAGGCCAATAGGGGAGAAAAGTCAGTTTCCACTCTGAATACAACAATGTGAGGGGATTCTGGGTGGAAAAAATGTAAAGAGTAGACATCAAGGGTAGGGGGTGTTTCTTGCTAAAATGTCTTAGATCCTTATTGAAGTTAGGATAGGGTAATCATATACCAAGGGTGGAGGGATTCTTGCTAAACTGACTCACAGGATTCTTGCTACAAGTAGACTAGGCAGGCCAAAGACAAGGCCCCAGGATGAGGTCTAGTTGAGTAGAAGGCTCTTCTGAGCCTCACTGAGTTTGGTAAAGGAGAGAGCATTTGTCAGAGGGAAGCAGGGAGGAGCAGGGGAATAAGCAGGCAAAACTGTGGATTCAGTTGAAGTTTGGCCTCCACTTGATTATAAAGTGTCCTACCTTGAAGCAAGGGAAATAGACTTTTTCTAATATCCTCACATCAGTTAGTCTTTTGCTATGGACCAAACCCCAGGGGTTATAATATATGCCAAATCTGGGCAATTCTTTTGAGACCTGCGAGTTACTAGGTTGGTGCAAAAGTAATAGCACTTTTGGATCCTGAATTTTAAATTTTTATAACTAGGCTCAAGCACATCTTTATAATTCAAAATAGCAATCATTACAATCAACACATTTTGCCAACGGGAAATAAGTTTATTCCTGCAACAAAAAATATCTGGGCACTAGAATTCAACAAACTCTTAGAAAGCATTATCTTCATCCTTCTGGTTGTGGAAACATTTTCCCTGCAAAAAGTTGTTGAAATGCTTGAAGAAGTGATAGTCTATTGGCAAGAGGTCAGGTCAATATGGCAGATGAGACAAAACTCTGTAGCCTGTATCATTCAACTTTTGAAGCCATGCGTGGTTGCATGTTGTCATGGAAAAGAATTGGGCCCTTTCTGTTGACTAATGCCAGATGCAGGCATTGGAGGTTTTGGTGCAGCTCTTTGATGTACTGAGCATTCTTCTCAGATGTAATGGTTTTGCCGGGATTCAAAAAGCCATAGTGGAGGATCAGACCAGGCACCAGACCAGAAAACAGTGAGGTTTTTTGTTTGTTTGTTTGTTTGTTTTTGGTGCAAATTTGGCTTTCGGAAGTGCTTTGGAGCTTCTTCTCAATCCAACCACTGAGCTGGTTATCATTGGTTGCCATATAAAATCCACTTTTCGTCACACATTGCAATCTGATCGAGAAATGGATCACTGTTGTGTAGAATAAGAAAAGATGACACCTCAAGACAACAATTTGTGGTCAGCTCATGAGGCACCCACTTATTGAGCTTTTTCACCTTTCCAAATTGCTTCAAATGCCAAATGGCCATAGAATGGTTGACATTGAGTTCTTGGACAACTTCTCACATAGCTGTAGGAGGATCAGCTTCAATGATGCTCTCAGTTGGTCCTTGTCAACTTCCAATGGCCAGCCACTACACTCCTCATCTTCATGCTCTCATCTCCTTTGCAAAACTTCTTGAACCACCACTGCACTGTACATTCATTATCAGTTCCTGGGCCAAATGGATTGATGATATTGCGAGTTGTTTCTGCTGCTTTATGACCCATTTTGAACTCAAATAAGAAAATCGCTTGAATTTGCTTTTTGTCTAACATAATTTCATAGTCTAAAATACATATAAACATCAAGTTATAATTCATTACCAAAAAACATAAAGCAAATACACATTAAAATGACGTATAATACACCACATTTGTTGAATAATGCATTCCAATATCAAATGGCAAAGTTCAACAACACAAAATCACAATTACTCTTGCACCAGCTTAATATCACAGCCCACACTCAGGGCAGCCGAGAAAGATCAGCAGCCCAGCTCACTAAAGGCAGGTTGAGCAGAGCACCAGCACCCTCTACTGTAGCATTTCCCCTTTCCCTATCCTGCCTCCTGAGAGCACTGCCTACACAGTAAGCCTCATCACAGGCACTGCTTCCAAAATGCTCAACAGGGACATCCCAGAGCACTAAGGTTCAAGAGTTCCCCTTGCTCTGGTGACCACAGGTGGCTGGAGTCTTGAAAGCCTCTCTATTCCAAGCTCTAGGAGAGTGCCTTCAGCAGTTGGCTCCTGTCATTCCCCCCGGAACAGAATCCGTGTTCCCTTCTCTTAGTAACAGTACCCTGATTTTCAGGATTCCCTCCTGGCTCAGAGGGTAGAGTCTGCCTGCAATGTGGAAGACCTGAGTTCGATCCTTGGGTTGGGAAGATCCCCTGAAGAAGAAAATGGCAACTCGCTCCAGTATTCTTGCCTGGAAAATCCCATGGACAGAGGAGCCTGGTGGGATACAGTCCATGGTGTCACAAAGAGTTGGACATGACTGAGCGACTTCACTTTCACTTGTCACTTTCATTCTGATTTTCCTCTGTGGAATCCATTATCCCTTCTCAATCTATAAAGTTTGGACATAGCATATGTGCATGAATGCACACACATACTCTCTCTCACACACACACACATACACACGCACTTACACACTTAGCCCTAGACAATTAGTCAAGTGATGGGAGTGTGATCCCAGCTGAGCCAGTGAGCCTCAATCCTGAGATCTTTGCTTGGAGGCATCTGAGGATCATCTGCCTGCAGATATGAAGATTCTGCCTGAGACTGAGACTAACACAGAAACAAATTAAACCAAGTCAGAGAATTTGAAAGACATCTGACAACATTTGAACTCCAGGTCAGTCTCTGGAATCTCTAGTTGTATGAACCAATTCAGCCCTCTCAGCAGATGGGAACTGCTCCAACCACCTGGAGATGAGTTTCAGTCACATCCAAGTGACCCTCCACTGACTCATATCTCTGATGAGGGTCTGGTGAAAAGCCTTTTTTAGAAAATTGTCTATTTTGAGATGTGTGATAGAGTGTAAGTGGTAAGTACTCAGTATCTACAGTCCTTTCTATGTATTCACTTCCTTATTTGGACTATTTGGTCCTAGAAGTCCTGGCCTCTATGGAAGATTTCTTTTAGAGTGCTCCCTGGGGTTCTCAGCTCTCCCATCCAACCCCCAGTCTCCCAAGACTCTGACCTCTGGCACCTTAGGAACACTTCATTCACAAGCACCATATCGTCTCCCTTCTCCTAACCCCACCTCCGGAAATCAGTCTAGAAAGAACAATAGGGCCCAACCTCATGTACACGTCTGTGAGCTGGGCCCATCCTGTGGATCCTCTGTCTACTGGAGCAGCTCTCCTGGTTTTGGTGACTCTTGTTCATCATTTCACTCTCCATGCAGACATCTCACGTCCCAGCCTGGGTACTGGCTGTGCGAGAGGGCTGGCGGGACCCTTTATGTGAAGGAATGTGGGGAAGTGGTCCTGCCCCTAGAGCCAGCCAGATGATAACCTGGAGCTGCTGAGAGCCACTGTGTCCAGAAGGCCAGCTTGAGAATGACACCAATCCAAAGGAAGCACAGTCAAGAAGCATCAACGTCATGTGAGAAGGGGGGTGCACCATCATTTGAACATCTCATTTCAGTCATATCTGAAATCTGGAACCTCTTTGTTGCTAAGCCAATACATTCCCTTTTTAGCTTCAGTCAGTTTAAGCAGGATCTTGTCACTTTAAATAATAATTGTGTGTAGATGAGATAGTAACTAGAGGCAAAGAGCTTTGTGTGGGCACAAGAAGGGACCTAGGCCCTGTCTCACTGAACTCAGGGCTGGCTCTTTTTTTGCCTTTAGCTTATAACTGATACCTGTAATGTGAAAGATTCCTGAATGTGTGTCACCTCCTCCTAAATCCTTTCCCAGCTTCTCTGTGCTGCCCAAATCTCACCTTTTAGGTAAAGGCACCCCCACTTGAGGAGTGCATCCTGAGAGGAAACGTTCTAACCTCAGCTTCAGAGTCTGTCACATGAGTGCAGGTTTTGCAATACAGGTAAGAGGTCACCTATCAATTGTTAGCTCTGAGTGAGCTAAGCTGGGAGAGCAAATAATCCAGTATGTCATTGGCTTAAAACACATATATGTCTCAGACCTACAGAGTTCACTATGAATCCAGGAGACTCTCAGGAAAATTGGCCTCTGTGAAGTGACTCAGTGACCCAGGTGGCCCTGATCTGGTGAATCTGCAATCTCAATGCAAATGACCTTGTGCTGCAGTAGGGGAAAGATGCATACAGCTCTCTTGTGCCCCTCTTCCAAACTTCAGCCCACATGTGCCCATGCCAATTAGCCAAAGTCATCCCAAAGCCCTGTTCAACTGCAAGGGGCCTAGAAAGTATGCGTTTAACGTGCCTAAAAAGAGAAGAGACCACTTGTGGGTAAGCACTAGTGATGTCCACCAAGCATTGTGGGCATAGGAGAGACCACTGAAAGGGTCAGTGAGGATACATGGCTCAAAAGTGAGCATTTGACTGACTCCTGCTAAGAACCCCTACTGCAGGTAGAGGGCAGGGCAGTCCCAGACTAGACTGTGGGAGAGAAGCCAGGACTCCTCCTTGCCTTGGTTTGGTGTGCTTTCTGGGTTTTAAAATTATTTCCAGGGACAGTCCTAAGATGGCGGAGGAATAGGATGAGGAGACCACTTTCTCCCCCACAAATTCATCAAAAGAACATTTAAACGTTGAGTAAATTCCAAAAAAAAAAAAAATCTGAATGCTGGCAGAGGACATCAGACACCCAGAAAAGCAGCCCATTGTCCTCAAAAGGAGGTAGGAAAAAATATAAAAGACAAAAAAGGAGACAAAAGAGGTAGGGATGGAGCTCTGTCCCAGGAAGGGAGTCTTAAAAAGAGAGAAGTTTCTAAACACCAGGAAACACTCTCACCACCAAGTCTGTGGCAAGCCTTGGAAGCACAGAGGGCAACATAACAGGGAAGAAAAATAAATAAATAATTAAAATCTACAGATTATGAGCCCAATAGTAACTCCCCCAGGGGAGAAGCAGCACAGACACCTGCATCCGCCACTAGCAAGCGGGGGCTGGGCAGGGAGGCGTGGGCTGCATTGCTTAGAGTAAGAACTGGGCCTGAGTGCCCCGAGGGCAATCCGAGTGAACTAACTTGGGCTAGCAAACCAGACTGTGGGATAGCTACCATGCGAAAAGCCCTAACCTAAGACACCACCAGACCCATGCACAGAGCAAAGGACTGAACTGGACTAGCCTGCTGCAGACCATCCCCCTCCAGTGACAGGCAGCCAGAGCCAGGACAGGGCAACTGCAAGCAGACTTCTTTGCTAACTAAGACTTCNGAACTAACTTGGGCTAGCAAACCAGACTGTGGGATAGCTACCATGCGAAAAGCCCTAACCTAAGACACCACCAGACCCATGCACAGAGCAAAGGACTGAACTGGACTAGCCTGCTGCAGACCATCCCCCTCCAGTGACAGGCAGCCAGAGCCAGGACAGGGCAACTGCAAGCAGACTTCTTTGCTAACTAAGACTTCTTGGGGTTCTGGACAGTCAACATCCACCTGAGAAGGTGAGCCGGTTGTACACCCAGAAAACCGAGCGGCAGAGACTGGGGAGGCAATAAGTCACAGCAACCATGCTCACCAAAAACCTCATCACCTGAGCTGCTTGGACCTAGAAAGGACACAAAATGCAGGCTCAGCCGAGTCTGTGCCTCTGAGGACTACCTGAGTGCCTGAACCTGAGCAGCATAGACCTGGGAGGTGCATGCAGCCCAGGGCCATCCTTGGACGGTTCCCAGAAGAGCAACCTGGAGCCTGAGCAGTGTTGGCTGGGAGGGCACATCCACCGTGAGTGGGGGCAGGCACAGTGTGGCTGAGACACTGAGAGCACAAGCCAGTGTTATTTGTTTGCAGAGTCCCTCCCTCCCTACAGTGCAACTGAACAAGTGAGCCTAAAAAATCTGTCCACCATCGCCTCCCTTATGTCAGGGAGGAAATTAGACACTGAAGAGATCAGTAAACAGAAGAAGCTAAAAAAGAGGGAATCACCTTGGAATTGACAGATGTAATAGATTAAAACCCTGTGTTTAACACCGACTACATAAGAAGGGGCCTATAGATCTTGAGAAATATAAGCCAGACCAAGGAACTATCTGAAAATGAACTCAACCCACACTGCCCACAATAACACAAGAGAAAGTCCTAGATATATTTTTACTATTTTTACAATCATTCTTTTTTTTAATTTTTTTTTACTTTATNTTCAGACCACGTGTTCTCAACCCCTGGGGTCTCTGCTCCTTGTCTTTCCTTCACCGCGGAGCTTCTTCCGGTGATTGCTTCAGGTCGCATCCAGCCTCTTGACTGTGTCTTTGTGTTTGGTTGTTTTCTGCTGCTTCCTGAATTTCTGTCAGCAATCCAGCTTTACAAATTACTTGGCTGAGATCTGTGTTTGTCGTCTTCCTTTGAAACTGTGATTCACAGTGTACACCCTTTACACAGAATCCTCGCAGCCGAGAGACTGAAAAGCTTGTTTTCAAAACAAATTGCAGAACAGGCCGGCTACCCGGGGTTTCCACGCAGCTGCTCAAATGGTCAAATGTAATTAAGGGAGCACGTTCGAGATCTCTGTTTTTTTTAACTTAGCCGAAATGTTTTTAGATGCTGATCATATGCTGATGTCACTTCGCCCACAATCTAGTCAGCTGAGAAAACAAACTTGAAGAAGAAAAAGAGAACACTTGGGCTTGAGGATTTGTGTAAGATGCATACAGACTGGACTTTTTTGGGTTTTTATTTTTATTATTTTAGGACTTTTGATGTGGACCATTTTTAAAAGTCTGCATTGAATTAGTTAAAAAATTGCTTTATTTTATTTTTATTGTTTAAGGGGTTTTTTTGGCCCCAAGGCATGTGGGATCCCCAACCAGGGATCAAACTCACACCCTCTGCACTGGAAGCTCAGAGTTCTAACCACTGGACTTCCAGGAAAGTCCTGAGACTGGGCTTTTTAACTGAGTAAGAAAAGGGTGATGATCACAGTAAGCTTGTAGGATCCTTGGTTCCTTACCTTTTAGCTTGGGACAGACACAGGAATAGCTCTTGTCCCATCCCGTCCCATGTAGGATGGGAAGCAATGGCACTAAGTTCTGTGTATTATTTTGGGGTTAGTGAGACTGTGCATGTAAACACTCAGTGCCACGCCTGGGGCAGGCAAATGTTGCACGGGTGTTGCTGTCATTGTTATTATTTATTGCATGGACTGAGCTGTGTGTACTTGCCCGAGGGGGAAATAGGGTCACGATAACAAAGTATATGTCCATGAGCTTGTCCACTGGCAGAATTTAAGAACCAGCTCTGGTGGACAGAAGTCCCAGTCGTTCACAGAAGCCCTAGGAGTGTCACTGGTCTGTTTGAGAGCTGAACCCTCTTGGCTGCTACAAAAGAGACCTCATTTTCCTCCACCTGGTCCCTGAAGCCATCCCCGATGAATCCTGCATCTCCAAACACCCTGAGAAGGGCTGCGCAACCCACATATCCTCCCCGAGCCTCGGGCCTCCAGTCCTCCCAAGGTGGCCAGTGCGTTCTGCCCCCCAACCCCTGCTGCACAGCCCCCTAAGCAGCCCTCCTGGAAATAGACCTTTCATTTTTACTACAAGCTTGATTCAGTGCTCCTGTACCAGCCTCCTGGGACAGCGTGAGCTGGACGCTCACATCCCCTCCTTTCCTGGCCTGTTTCTGTCCCCCACATGGGAGGATCGGCCCGCCCTGTTTTCCAAAATGCTGGAACACTTCAGACTTTCAGCCTGAGGTTACACCTCCTACTTCTGAAAAGGCAGCAAACATACATGGTGATGAAGGGAGGAGATGGGCAGACATGGGTACCAGATGCAGCTCGGCTTCCTGTGTATGTGGGCAGCCACCCCACCCTTCTGCATCCCGGTCCCCCTCTCACCTGGGAATCCTCCCCTCCAGGGGCTGCTGTAAGTGCCAATGGCACAAACCCAGCGAAGGGTCAGCTCAGCTCTGCTGAGAGAGCACTCACTGCTCCACACCCAGACCCCTGCAACCACAGGACGACTCCGATCTGAGCATCATCCTCCTTCCTTGCTTCATCCACCATCGCAACATCTTGCCATTTCTAGTCCAGAAACAGCTCCAGGTTCTACTGACTCCTCCTGTCACAACCAGCACCATCTTCCTTCAGACCTTAGGGGTCCCCAGAAGCACCACTTCAGCCTCCTAACTAAACGTCAACTCCTGTCTTGGCTCCTTTCCTTCCGGAATGTTCTCCACACTGCAAAGGTGTGCAGTCTACCAACTCACCCTCACCTGCAGGAAAGGCAGAATGCAACACCTCAGAAAAGCCACCAAAGGTGCTTCATGAGCCCTGAGCTTGCACCTCTCAGCCGCCAGAGTGCCTGTGCTGCCCTGGGCTGGCTTCTGCAAACCAGTCCCCTCAAGCTCACCCTCCCCTCCAGCTGTCAGGGGTTATACCATGACCTCCGCTCAGGTGAGTCATTTCACAAGTTTCTGGGACCTCATAAGCTTGGTGGTCCCTCTTGGAAATGAATTAGTACCCTGCTCACGGTCTGAGCATCAGAGTTATGGGTGATCACTGCTCTCATCTTCTGCTGAGCCCTGAGTAGTGTGGCTGGTGGGGGTACCTGCTCAGCAGAGAGAAGGGTACTGTGCTCTGGCCACCCTAGATTTCTCACTTGTCTGATCAGTAATCCACAGTCTTGGCTGATTGTTAACCTTTTGCACATGCTATACAGCATCTCTCTAGAATGGCCTTTTCTCCCATTTTCATCTTGACAAATTCCTACTTCTCCTCCAAATAATATCACCCCCTCTGCGTTTCCCAGGTGGCAGAGTGGTAAAGAATCTGTCTGCAATGTAGGAGACTAAGATTTGATCTCTGGGTCAGGAAGACCCCCTGGAGTAGGAAATGGCAACCCATTTGAGTGTTCTTACCTGGAAAATTCCATGGACAGAGAAGCCTGGTGGGCTACAGTCCCAGNTCAGATGGTAAAGAATCTTCCCGAAATGCAGGAGACCCGGGTTTGATCCCTGCGTCAGGAAGATCCCCTGGAGAAGGGAATGGCAACCCACTCCTGTACTCTTGCCTGGAGAATCCCATGGACAGAGGAGCCTGACGGGCTACAGTCCATGGGGTTGCAAAGAGGGACATGACAGAGCAACTAAGGCTGCTCTGACAGTAAGTAACCTGATTCCCATTAACCACAATGTACCTGTTTATTTGTTCAGTCCTTCCACAGGTAAGCAAACTCTTGGCCCTGCTTGCTAAAAGCTTAGCCCCAGAAATACCAATCTCCACCCCAACTCCCCACTCCCCAGACATGCCAGCCAAAGCTCTGCCCCCACAAAGGGATAGGAGGGGAGGTCATGGGCTGGGCCCATGACATGCCATCTCTTACCTCTTGGGTATACTGGCCAGAATGTCTATCACTAATTCCCTTTTTATCTGCGTCTGTGTCTGTTTCAGTTCGTCTTTTTCATTTAAAATTACCATAAATTTGATTTTAATTTACAAATTCTCAAATGATTGCTTTTCTACTATAGCAAGTTCTTGGTTTTTTTTAATAATAATAACAATAGTAAAAGAACATCTGGCATCTATTGAGCACTTATTATTAGCTGCTTAACCAAGTGAGTGTTTTGACATGGATTATCTCATTTAATTTTCACAAAAATCCTATGACATTGCATGCATGCTCAATAGCCCAGTTGTGACCCCATGTGCTCTTTGTGACCCCGTGGATTGTAACCCACCAGGTTCCTCTGTCCATGGGGGTTTTCAGGCAAGAATATTAGAGTGGGGTGCCATTTCCTTCTCCGGAGTATCTTCCCAACCCAGGAATGGAATCCACGTCTCTTGTGTCTCCTAAATTGGCAGGCGGATTCTTTGCCAATGTGCCACCTGGGAATCCCTCCTATGACGTTGGTATTTCATAGATTAGGAAACTGAGGCACAAATTAAGGACGTTGGCCAATGCTATCCACACACCTAGAAAGTGACAGAACTAGGAATTGATTTCAGGTAGTTTGGTTCCTGATCTCCTGTGCTTAGCCATTCTGAAGCAACTGCATTTAAGCTCTTTGCTCTCAGTCTTTCCCCGACATCAGTCTTTTTTCTTGTTGAGTGGCAGGGTCCAGCCCTGGTGGATCCAGGGTAATTCAAAGGTGGGACAGAGTTGGTGTCCTAGGAAAAAACTTATTTAATTACAGATATATAAAGAGATTAGAAACAGATAGTGTAGTAGGAAAATTAGTGGAGAAAAAGAGGCTGAATAATTTGGTTTACGTGGAATACCAATCACNCTGGAGAAGGGAATGGCAACCCACTCCAGTACTCTTGCCTGGAGAATCCCATGGACAGAGGAGCCTGACGGGATTCTTTGCCAATATGCCACCTGGGAATCCCTCCTATGACATTGGTATTTCATAGATTAGGAAACTGAGGCACAAATTAAAGACTTTGACCAATGCTATCCACACACCTAGAAAGTGACAGAACTAGGAATTGATTTTAGGTAGTTTGATTCCTGATCTCCTGTGCTTAGCCATTCTGAAGCAACTGCATTTAAGCTCTTTGCTCTCACTCTTTCCCCGACATCAGTCTTTTTTCTTGTTGAGTGGCAGGGTCCAGCCCCGGTGGATCCAGGGTAATTCAAAGGTGGGACAGAGTTGGCGTCCTAGGAAAAAACTTATTTAATTACAGATATAGAGAGAGATTAGAAACAGAAAGTGTAGTAGGAAAATTAGTGGAGAAAAAGAGGCTGAATAACTTGGTTTACGTGGAATACCAATCACCACCTACGTAGGCCACAGGTGTCTTTCCTTTCTCCCGAAGGAGAGGAGGCACTGAGGCCTCCCTGGTCTGTTCTTAGAAGCCCAGGCATAATTAGCAGGCTTGGTGAGTACCCACACCCCAGGTGGGAATTCAGCCAGAAAAACGGAGAACAAGAAAGAAAGGACATGGGGGAATCAGTCTTTCCAGAAACTGATCCCTTTTCTTTATTTTCAGGTTTGCTTATATACCTTTTGTTACACATAGAGACAAATGGAAATTTTTAAAGTCACTCGGGGGTCAGCAGTCCTGACCTTTATCAAGATCAGGTGCTTCCTATAAATGTATGCAGAAAGGTCTTAGGGGTTTTACATCATCTTCTGGCCATGAGGTCTGCTGACATTTTATGACCCTTTCTTTCTGATAAACAAAAACTTATTTTTTCCAAGAGTGTTTTTTCTTAAACCAGGCACCACCCTCCAAATAAAGTTGCATTCCTATAGGGTGAGGGTGTAGTGAGTTACAATCAAGAAAGAAATTTATTTAACCCAAGGTTAACATGATTAATCTTAAAGGTTAATACTTATTTCTCCTATATACTAGCTATATTCATTATAAGGGCAGGGAATATGGAGATTTAGCAGCAAACATCAGCCCAACAAATGAAAACCCTTCGCCAATGTTCCCCTTAAGATCTATTTAGTCTTAAGATAGTGATAAAGTTACATTTTTACATAGCAAGGACACAGTGATTTATAACAAAGTATAGTGATCTATAACAAAGGAGAAAATTCATTAACTCAAAAAGTCTAGTATTGCTAACATCAAAAACTACTATATTTCCTTTTCTATATTCCAAATACATTGAATAATATATTCCCAGGTGCCTAAGGATATGGAGGCCTGATGGCAATCATTGACTCAACAATGAGAAAAGCCCTATGCTAATTAAGACTTTCAAAATACTCCAAACTCTCTGTGCTGTTTATGGTTGAGAGGTAGTAAACAATCATGTGCATGTGGCAGGAGTGTAGATAATCCTGTCACACAAGCTAGTCTGCAGAGAGGTTTCACCTGAGACCCCCTTGTCACACCCAGGGCAGGGAATTAGCAGCATTTATTGGCACAACAAATGAAAAACCCTTCACCAATACAATTCCTAGTATTCCAATCCAGTATACTAATAATNGTGGCAGGAGTGTAGATAATCCTGTCACACAAGCTAGTCTGCAGAGAGGTTTCACCTGAGACCCCCTTGTCACACCCAGGGCAGGGAATTAGCAGCATTTATTGGCACAACAAATGAAAAACCCTTCACCAATACAATTCCTAGTATTCCAATCCAGTATACTAATAATTTCTAACTTCCCAAAAGAATCTGCCTTTAGTAAGTCTAAAACATCTCATGCCTCTCACNAGAAAAGCCCTATGCTAATTAAGACTTTCAAAATACTCCAAACTCTCTGTGCTGTTTATGGTTGAGAGGAAGTAAACAATCATGTGCAGAAGTGTAGATAATCCTGTCACACAAGCTAGTTTGCCAGCAGAGAAGTTTGACCTGAGACAGCCTTGTTACACCCAGGTCAGGGAATCAACAGCAATTATTGGCACAACAAATAAAAAAAACCCTTCAGCAATATAATTCCTAACCAACCCACTATACTAGTAATTTCTAACTTCCCAAAAGAATCTACCTTTAGTAAGTCTAAAACATCTCGTGCCTCTCACTGTTGGGAGGCTGTGAACAATTATATGTGGCCGGACCAACCTGTACAGGCAGGCTAGATAACCTTCAGAGGAGTTCATAAGTTGAAACCGTCTTGTCGCACTCAGGAATTTTTATTGACTTGGAGCTGTAAGTTAACTCCTTCTCCGAGAGAGGTAATGGGGATCAGCCCTCCATAAAGTCAGAGGTGTAAGTGAGAGCATGAAACAGTAAAGTAGGTAGACTCTGGTTTTGGGGGTAGATGCTCAGGAACAGGGTGTTTCCTGAGGCTCGATCCCGCCTTTGCGTATGCCGAAGCCTCCTTGCTCATGACCTTTGCCATGGGCAGAGTTCCTCACACTGGCTCCCAGCACTCTGGTATTTACTCTTTCCCACCACCAACAATTGACCGCTGAGACAAGCTACTTAATCCCTTCAGGCATAAGGAATAAGAAAGAGAACTCCAGTGTTTGGAACCTAGACAGAGACAGGCTCTTGGGCACTCTTCTTAAGAATACTGAGCTCCTGACACTGCTCAAAACCAAGAACAAGGGAAGGCGCCTGTGTTTCCCCTGAACTCAGCTTGCCCAGGACCCACAGAGGGGCAACAAAGGCCAGAGAAGAAAGCCTGGGTGTCACAGCGTGGTGGTACCTGCATGAAAGAGGGCCCCAGGCAGCTTTTTCATAATATTTTGTTATTGTAGACAGTAAAATATGCTACTGTAGTCTCACTCTGAGTCTCCAAGTCCTTCAGAATGATTGAAAGTTCTGCTTTCAAAATCAATGGGAAAAGTGTCATCCTTGATGACTTAACATGATGATGTAGAAAGTATATGGAGTCATCCATCATCCTTTGTGAGGGAAGCTGTGTGCACCATAGAAACAGCTAGAAGCGTCAGTGGCTGCTACTCACTTCCTAAAACTCACCCAATTAACATGCTGCTTGCCAGCCTGCCACATGTTCAAGCCAGATGTGGCAGATTGATAGGGTTCTACTGATATTATTTGGCCCACTGAGTTGCCAACTGGAAAACTAAGGGTTTTACATAAAATTCTGGATTCACAACTTCTCTAGAAAAAATTAGAGCTACAGTGAAATATAGAAATAGCATGAGTGACTTTGTGCCTGAATCCTCTCATGGCAAAACCCACTGGTGCTGAGTGGGACCCGATCTCTGGTATAGGGCTATGCCATCTCTGCTTCCCCACAGTATTTCCCTGGCCCACCTGCTCCCTTTATGAATTGTTGAACTCCTCGCTTAGGGTTTCCTTCAAATTGTAGCTATTTGACCTTCTTCATTTCCAAGAGCCTGGGAGAAAATTTTCCATTGACAATACAGCAAGTTTTTATATAGAATTGCAAAAAATAAGCCACAGAACCAATTATTACTGAAATAATTTTTAATAACATTGTGAGAAACATGATGTTTCTGAAAAGTGGACTGCACCCTTAAGAAATCTCCTGCGCCTCCCTGAGTCTTAATTTTCTGACCTGAAAGATAAGGAAATGAGTTTAACCATCTTTATTGGCTTATTCGTGTACAATTATCTGTCTTGGCAGAGACCACCTTCAGCAGACAGAAATCTCTTATACCTGTTTTTCAACCAATTCAATAAGAGTGCATGTTCCTGAACCTTCCTTTATGACCAAGCTGGCATGTAAATGATCAAGCAGAACAGCCAGCTCTTAAGAATACTGACTTCCCAACCCTACTCAACACTAAGAGTGAAAGAAGGGGCCTGTGTTCTACCTGAGTATCTACTGCTTCTCTTTGTGCTCTTCAGCCTGCCTGGGCCCCACCAGGGCGGCAGCAGTGACCCCCAACAACAAGGGTAAATTTAAATATTAAAAACCTTACTGAACTTCATTATGAAATTTCCACAGCCTTATTCATTCACATTCATGTTGCAGGGTAAATAGAAAAGACTTAACAAATATGTAAAACCTCTTGATGAAAATATCAGGGAAATATTTGTGGGTGAACTAGGGCAGTCTCAGAAGGCTGATCCTTCCTTGAAATATCTTAATATAATTTTGCCTACCAAGCAATCTGCACACTTTGAGATTGTCCCATTTGTTGCTAAATTTTAGTTTATGTCAATATAAGATCAAGTATATTACTTTATATTTTGGGGCTTCCCTGGTGGCCCAGATGGTAAAGAACCTGTCTACCATGAGGAAGACCTGGGTTAAATCCCTGGGTTGGGAAGATCTCCTGGAGAAGGGAATGGCAATCCACTACAGTGTGCTTATCTGGAGAATTCCATAGACAGAGGAGCCTGGTGAGCTACAGTCCATGGAGTCACAAAGAGTCAGACACGACTGAGCAACTAACATAACAACACACACATGGAAGCAAAGTATACAACTGACATTTAATTAGCAGATTTATGTTCCAGCCACTTTATAAATGCACACTATATTCTTTAAACTTTATAAGGCCCAATTTTACATATGAGGAAAATGGGCACAGAAGGGTGAAGCAACCTGTTGAAGATCACTTGGCTAAGCTGGGTAAAATCTCAGCAGTGCTGGCTTTCTAATTCAGAAAGCCCAGCTCCAAAACTTATGCTTTGTAAAGCTTTGTGATATTATATTCTCCTTCCTTTCACATTGTACTAAAATTAAGAGATTCCTTGAACCTTATTACATCAAGAGATAACTTTCTGTCCACATGCAGAGGATGGCAGCATTCACATGCTCCCCTTCTATGACTCAGGGCATTAACATGCCTCCATGTCCTTGATATGAGCCTGAAACAATTAAAAGCTAAGAAACTATTTGTCCAGAATACTGTGATCCCTTCATCACACGCCTTCAGGACTCATGTATCATGGTTTCCATAAACTTCCTGGACACTTAAGTACTTACATGCTCAAAACACATTTTTCTCTGTGTTTTGGAAAGCTCTGGATAAAATAACAATGATGATAATAAGACAAATGCTGAGTAGCTACTGTGCATGGAGTGTTCCACTGTATCCTTCTTACAGATAATTTCTCTTGGTCACACTCCCAGTAAGAAGTTGTACCTGCTTGACCTTGGGTGCAAATGAGAAACTCATAGTCAGGAGCCCATGGGCACGATAAAGAGCCCTAGTCCTGGGGCAGAACACCAGAGGAATGGTTAAAGTTCCCTTCATTCTCTAGAATAAAACTAATCACACTGTTTTGGGCATTTGAAACAGAGCTGTGACACCTGAGAGCATCAGTCCATTTGCAGCATAGGTGGTCCCCTCTGCTCACAATGCCCTCCTCTTCCAGAACCTCAGCTCTCCCTTGCCTGTTAAACTTCTTAGTTTCCAAGGATCAGCTCCAACTCTCTCTCCTCAGCGGTATAGTATAACTTCCTCCAATAGGTGAAGGTTTCCTTTCTGGGCTCCACTGCTCCATAGAGGTGTCCCACCCAGCAAGAACCACAGACTGTCCACCATCTTTTGGTGGTTTTATCTCCCCTAGAGCTGGGAGCTTGTTCTGTGTGAGCTCATGCCTGCAAGTCACACTGAGGAGCCTGTCATCAGTCTCTCTCCTGGCAGCAGCCAACCTTGACCCTTCTTTGGCTCTCTTCCTATGGATCCAACTATTCTCTTGTTCTAGAGATTGCAAGAACCTCTGGTCTGCAACCTTCTCTACCTTAATGCCCTTACCTGAACTTGCAGTAGGCTGTTGTGCATCCACCTCTACTTCTGCCCTCATTTCTGTTCCTCTAGTTCATGCCTTGTTTCCTCCCACCAGGCTATGGAAATGGATTTTTGACCAGTTTTCCATTCCTACACACTCTTAGAGAGCCTGGTCTCAGCACGGCTCAGACCTAGCTCTGCACCTTTGCTCAGAGACTGTCAGTGCTTTTTCAGTGGTGCTAACATGGTGATCTGGGCATCTGTGGACAAGGCAAGACTTCAGCTCTGGCATCTGATCAGCCTGACTCCCCCTGGTCTCAGAAAACATTCTCCAAACAAAGAACTGTTTCTTTTTTTTTTTTTTTTTTTAATGTACACTCATGGGCTGTTTCTTAACATGCCCATACTCCTCATCTCCAAGCTCTTGCTCACACAGAGCTTCTACCTGTCTATTGGTTTCTTCAGAACAAGGCTCTCTTTAGTCACCAGCCCCTCCTTGCCCATGTTCAGCTGAGGCATCCCCACCTGGATCAGGGTCCTCACCAGCTCTGCAGACCACAGGCAGCAGCTACACCTCTGAAATCCATGCCAGTCTCTACCTCACACTGGCAGGTGTCAGGAAAAAGGGAAACGACTGATTTTCATTCAAGGAGGGTGAAGGGTTAGGAAGACACAATCACAGGATGCAAACTCAGTAAGCCAGCCAGAACCCAGAACACAAACTTAGAGGTGAGTGGGGAAAATGCATGTTAACTTTCTGCCAAGACTCCATGGGACCTACTGCTCATGAGATAGGTTCTTGAATCAAATTTTACATATTATCATGTTTTTTTTTTCCAGAAATAAATTCAGTCTACAATTTGAGTTTCTACAAAGTATTTCTTAGATAGATTTCAATGTCAATCTATATTGACCCAAAATAAAGCTACTTTCAATAGTTCATATCAAAAGGACACAGAAGCCAACTTGAAAGGGATTCCATTGACCAAATCTGGGAAACTTTGTGGATCAAAAGGAATAATCTTGGTGAATGATTACAAAATACTGAATTTAAAAAATTTTATGATTCCATAGTGACTAGTCAAGGCTATGGTTTTTCCAGTAGTCACATGTGGATGTAAGAGTTGGACTGTGAAAAGAGCTGAGCATCGAAGAACTGATGCTTTTGAACTGTGGTGTTGGAGAAGACTCTTGAGAGTCCCTTGGAATGCAAGGAAATCTAACCAGTCCATTCTAAAGGAGATCAGTCCTGGGTGTTCTTTGGAAGGAATGATGCTGAAGTTCCTCCGATACTTTGGCGACCTGATGGGAAGAGTTTACTCATTGGAAAAGACTCTGATGCTGGGAGGGATTGAGGGAAGGAGGAGAAGGGGACGACAGAGGATGAGATGGCTGGATGGCATCACTGACTCGATGGACATGAATCTGAGTGAACTCCGGGAATTGGTGATGGACAGGGAGGCCTGGCGTGCTGCAATTATGGGGTTGCAAAGAGTCAGACACAACTGAGTAACTGAATTGAACTGAAAGCTATTTTCAAGCATTACAAAGAGGAAGCTGTATGAGAAGGGAGGGTTTTCCCTCAAGTTTTTCTCCTCCCAAACCTCAATACACACACATACACACATACACACACAGAAACAGTGTAGGGCCTTACTGATTGCCAGAACTTATGGAAGCGTGCCTATCCCAAAGGCACCCACCTCAGAACTGTCACTTCTTATCAGGTCCCTGTTTCTCTAGAGTGGGATTGTGAGCAAAGTCAGGTGGGATTGTGAGCAGTCAGGTCCATCCCTTTCCTGGAGAAATGGATGTGAGAAATCAGCAATTAAGTAACATGAACAGCTGCTCTGTTGGGAACACAAGTCAATGCCTCCATCTGATATACACAAATCACGTGACCACATGCTCATACACATGTACCTGTCCGTGCTTGCCATGGACTGCTTCCTGCCATGTCAATGCTTACAGAAACTGCACAATCAATGCTTAGCACCTTAAAGGATATAAGCACACTGTGACAGGCACATACACACCATGTATTTTCAATGCAGTTGTGTATATGTGCACGGCACAGCTGCACACTCTCAACAATCTATTAGATCAACACCAAAGAGCATGTATATCTTGCTGCCAACAAACTCAATGAGCTTAAAAGTTAGGCTTTTGCATGTTCTCTGAGAAGATGGGGTCCTGTCAGAAACTCAGGTCATAGAATTTAAATAAACATGTGTTGACTTTAGATGAGAGAACAAATCCATTTCTCTCTAAGCCTCAGTTTCCTCGCCTTTTATGTGTGTGTGTTAGTCACTCAGTCATGTCCAACTCTTTGTATCCCTATGGACTATAGCCCAGACTCCTCTCTGTGGACTTTACCAGACAAGAATATTGGAGAGGGTTTCCATTTCCTTCTCCAAGGGATTTTCCTGACCCACGGATCGAACCTGGGTATCCTGCATTATTGGAAGTTTCACCAGAAAAGTCACAAAAATCTTCACATTACTCTGTAGGGTACTATTTACAATGATCATGCATGTGTGCTAAGTCACTTCAGTTGTATCTGATTCTTTGTGACCCTCTGGACTATAGCCCACCAGGCTCCTTTCTCCATGGGATTCTCCAGGCAAGAATACCAGAATGAGTTGCCATGCCCTCCTCCAGGGGATCTTTCAGACCCAGGGATCAAATCTATGTCTCACATCTCCTGCATTGGTAAGCAGGTTCTTTACCACTGTGCCACCTGGGAAGTCCCCATCTTTTATAGTTGGAGCTAACAGAGGCTGTTTCATAACTTCTTATGGAGATTAAATGATACAATCAGTATAAAACATGTAGCTGGGCTTCTCTGGTACATGGCTCAATAATAAACAATCTGCCTGCCAATGCAGACAACATGGGTTGGATCCCTGGTCTGGGAAGATCCCACATGCCATAGAGCAACGAAGCCCATTATACACCACAACTATTGAGCCTGTGTGCCCTAGAGCCCATGTTCTGCAATAAGAGAAGCCTGTGCACCTCAACTAGAGAGTAGCCCTCACTTGCCAAAACTAGAGAAAATCCTCACAGTAATGAAGACCCAGAAGAACCAAAAATAAATAAATAAATACAATTATTTTTTTAAATGTTTCATAGTGTTATTTAAACACTATTAATTGAATGCTTCAGTAACAGAGACTCATAACAGAGATAAAATATCTGATAGAAGCAGTCAGTATACACCAGAATAGATGGACAGAGCATATCATCTTGGAAAGACATCGTTGCTGAGTTTCATCTCAATACATGCTTCCATGGGCATTATAAGGTGGATAAAGCAATTCTGCAACTCACACAGGGGCTCATAAAGCTTCTTCCTGAAAGTGACAGGTGTCATTTTGACTCATTTTGCTGGCCAAGGTGAGTCAGCAAGTACATTTGTCTATCCCATTCTCCAGGTTTCATATCTGGTTGGGAGGTCTAGAAGAACCCATCCAAAGCTCAGTGTTCAGGGCAAAAGCATGCTGACATTAAATTAGGAGCAGGAGAGGAAGCATGAGTGAGAGGCTCTTTTCAGTACTCTGATGGCTAATGCTGAAAGCTCCACAGCCAATGGCTGTGTTTAAAGACCCACTAAGCTAAAAAAGGAAAGATATCCAACCGAATGAAGAGTTCAAAGGAATAGCAAGAAGAGATAAGAAAGCCTTCTTAAGTGAACAGTGCAAAGAAATAGAGGAAAGCCATAGAATGAGAAAGACTAAAGATCTCTTCAAGAAAAATTGAGATATCAAGGGAATATTTTATGAAAAGATGGACACAAAAAGGACAGAAATGATAAGAACCTAACTGAAGCAAAGGAGATTAAGAAGAGGTGGCAATAATATAAAGAAGGACTGTATTAAAAAGGTCTTAATGACCCAGATAACCATGAAAATGTGGTCACTCACCTAGAGCCAGACATCCTGGAGTATGAAGTCAGGTGGACCTTAGAAAGCATTGTTAAACAAAGCTAGTGGAGGTGATGAAATTTCAGCTGATCTATTTAAAATCTTAAAAGATGATTCTATTAAAGTGTTGCACTTCAATATGCCAGCAAATTTGGAAAACTCAGCAGTGGCCACAGGAGTGGAAAAGGTCAGTTTTCATTCCAATCCCAAAGGGCAATGCCAAAGAATGCTCCAACTACTGTACAATTGTGTTCATTTTACATGGCAACAAGATAATTCTCAAAATCCTTCAAGCTGGGCTTCAGAAGTGTGTGAACTAAGAACTTTCAGATGTACAAACTGGGCTTCAAAATGGCAGAGGAGCTAGAGATTAAATTACAACATATGTTGGATGATACAAAAAGCAAGGGAATTCCAGAAAAACATCTATATCTGTTGCATCAACTATGCTAAAACCTTTGACTGTGTGGATCACAGAAAACTGTGGGAAATTCTTAAAGAGATGGAAATAACAGACCACCTAATCTTGTATGCTGGTCAGGAAGCAACAGTTAGAATCTAACACAGAACAACAGACTGGTTCAAAACTGGGAAAGGAGTACATCAAGGCTGTATATTGTCACTCTGTTTATTTAACTTATATGCAGAGTACACCATGTGAAATGCTGGACTGCATGATTCACAAGCTGGAATCAAGATTGCTAGGAGAAATATCAGCAACCTCAAATATGCAGATGATACCACTCATGGCAGAAAGCAACGAGGAACTAGTCTCTTGATGATGGAGAAAGAGGAGAGTGAAAAAGTTGGCTTAAAATGCAACGTTCAAAAAACTAAGATCTTGGCATCTAGTCCCATTACTTCATGGCAAATAGATGGGGTGGTGGGGTGGGGAGTGGAAACAGTGACCAATTTATTTTCTTAGGCTCCAAAATCACTGTGGACAGTGATGGCAGCCATGACATTAAAAGATGCTTGCTTTTTAAAAGAAAAGCTATGACAAACCTAGACAGTGTATTAAAAAACAGAGACATCACTTTGCCAAAAAGGTATGTATAGTCAAAGCTGCGATTTTTATAATAGAAATGTATGAATGTGAGAGGGGGACCATCAAAGGCTGAGCACCAAAGCACTGATGCTTTCGAACTGTGGTGCTGGAGAAAACTTTTGAGAGTCCCTTGGACAGCAAGAAGATCAAACCTCTCAATTCTAAAGGAAATCAGTATTCATTGGAAATGACTGATGCTGAAGTTGAAGCTCCAATTCTTTGGCCACCTGATGTGAAGAGCCAACTCATTGGAAAAGACCTGATGCTGGGAAAGATTGAGAGCAAGAGAAGAAGGGGGGCAACAAAAGATAAGATGGTTGGATGGCATCACCGACTCAATGGACATGAGTTTGAGTAAGCACTGGGAGATGGTGAGGGACAGGAAAGCCTGGTGTGCTGAAGTCCATGGGGTTGGAGTGCATGACTTAGTGACTGGACAACAACAACAAAGCTAGTAATACAGAGGGTGGTAAAATATATCCTTTGTTTCATATTTTATTTTCTAAGCACTATTGTTGTTTTTTTAATGACTGTTAAAATATTACATTTAATCTTCCCAGGGGCCTCTTTATTCTTGGTTTTCAAATTATTTCTTTAAGCACTATCATCCTGTTAGTGTTCTCTTCCATCATGACTTAGAATACTTCAGCCAGATCCTCACTTGCCTTGGGAGCTGAATGGGATTTGAACAGTTTTCCCACAACCCTTTCATTAACTCGACACATTTTCCTCCAGTTCTAAGATCTGAAAATTTACTCTGAATCATTTACATATTTTTAAAAAACAGAAGTTTATAGCAGCCTGTAACAGGCATGGAACTTAGTAGAGAAAATCAGTGACACAAGAGACAGAACAGAGACAAACCAGTGCTAAATTAAGAAAGATGCTCAATGATGACTAATTTTAGGAGGGCCACAGTATCACCATATTGTGGCTCTTCAAATTATCGAATAATAGTGAATCCTTTACACCACATAGACTATGTGGAGTTTCAGCTAAATTATTTTTCCAAGTACTATCCCTAAAGGTNGCAATGCCAAAGAATGCTCCAACTACTGTACAATTGTGTTCATTTTACATGGCAACAAGATAATTCTCAAAATCCTTCAAGCTGGGCTTCAGAAGTGTGTGAACTAAGAACTTTCAGATGTACAAACTGGGCTTCAAAATGGCAGAGGAGCTAGAGATTAAATTACAACATATGTTGGATGATACAAAAAGCAAGGGAATTCCAGAAAAACATCTATATCTGTTGCATCAACTATGCTAAAACCTTTGACTGTGTGGATCACAGAAAACTGTGGGAAATTCTTAAAGAGATGGAAATAACAGACCACCTAATCTTGTATGCTGGTCAGGAAGCAACAGTTAGAATCTAACACAGAACAACAGACTGGTTCAAAACTGGGAAAGGAGTACATCAAGGCTGTATATTGTCACTCTGTTTATTTAACTTATATGCAGAGTACACCATGTGAAATGCTGGACTGCATGATTCACAAGCTGGAATCAAGATTGCTAGGAGAAATATCAGCAACCTCAAATATGCAGATGATACCACTCATGGCAGAAAGCAACGAGGAACTAGTCTCTTGATGATGGAGAAAGAGGAGAGTGAAAAAGTTGGCTTAAAATGCAACGTTCAAAAAACTAAGATCTTGGCATCTAGTCCCATTACTTCATGGCAAATAGATGGGGTGGTGGGGTGGGGAGTGGAAACAGTGACCAATTTATTTTCTTAGGCTCCAAAATCACTGTGGACAGTGATGGCAGCCATGACATTAAAAGATGCTTGCTTTTTAAAAGAAAAGCTATGACAAACCTAGACAGTGTATTAAAAAACAGAGACATCACTTTGCCAAAAAGGTATGTATAGTCAAAGCTGCGATTTTTATAATAGAAATGTATGAATGTGAGAGGGGGACCATCAAAGGCTGAGCACCAAAGCACTGATGCTTTCGAACTGTGGTGCTGGAGAAAACTTTTGAGAGTCCCTTGGACAGCAAGAAGATCAAACCTCTCAATTCTAAAGGAAATCAGTATTCATTGGAAATGACTGATGCTGAAGTTGAAGCTCCAATTCTTTGGCCACCTGATGTGAAGAGCCAACTCATTGGAAAAGACCTGATGCTGGGAAAGATTGAGAGCAAGAGAAGAAGGGGGGCAACAAAAGATAAGATGGTTGGATGGCATCACCGACTCAATGGACATGAGTTTGAGTAAGCACTGGGAGATGGTGAGGGACAGGAAAGCCTGGTGTGCTGAAGTCCATGGGGTTGGAGTGCATGACTTAGTGACTGGACAACAACAACAAAGCTAGTAATACAGAGGGTGGTAAAATATATCCTTTGTTTCATATTTTATTTTCTAAGCACTATTGTTGTTTTTTTAATGACTGTTAAAATATTACATTTAATCTTCCCAGGGGCCTCTTTATTCTTGGTTTTCAAATTATTTCTTTAAGCACTATCATCCTGTTAGTGTTCTCTTCCATCATGACTTAGAATACTTCAGCCAGATCCTCACTTGCCTTGGGAGCTGAATGGGATTTGAACAGTTTTCCCACAACCCTTTCATTAACTCGACACATTTTCCTCCAGTTCTAAGATCTGAAAATTTACTCTGAATCATTTACATATTTTTAAAAAACAGAAGTTTATAGCAGCCTGTAACAGGCATGGAACTTAGTAGAGAAAATCAGTGACACAAGAGACAGAACAGAGACAAACCAGTGCTAAATTAAGAAAGATGCTCAATGATGACTAATTTTAGGAGGGCCACAGTATCACCATATTGTGGCTCTTCAAATTATCGAATAATAGTGAATCCTTTACACCACATAGACTATGTGGAGTTTCAGCTAAATTATTTTTCCAAGTACTATCCCTAAAGGTGATAACGTTGCCACACCAGTGACATTTATGAAGTACTCACATAATGTTTGGCACATTTTAAGTGTTCAAACTTGTCATAGTCTTCATGCGTTGTTTGTTTGAAATTGGGAATGCAAAGCTGGTCTGTAGGGTGCCTGGTCAGAGACTGTTGCTGTTGTGGTGACCCAGCCTCAGCCCCCAAATTAATCCTGCTCAGAGCCAAGCCTCCTTCCTGTTTCCAGGTTAAAAGTGACAGGCCCAGTCTCTGCTCATCCAAGGCTCCTAGAAGGGCTCTGGCTGAGGAGCTTGCTGTCTCATCTGTTTATCTAACGTACACCCCAGCAAATGCAAGTGACATTCTACAGCACAGGGATGTGCCCACACCACATGCCTCATGTTTGTTCCTTAGCTAGTAATTAAGTATGCACAGCTACAGATGTGTGAAGATATCTTCCAAGTCCTGACAAAGAACCAAAATTATGCATATAGTTTATCATCCCAGCCATCTTGAATGTTAACGAGAACACTCCTTGATTAGAATTGTCAAGAAGCATTTGCACCCATGTCCTATTAGGGCGCATTTCCTCTGCCAGATGCTGCCTTTCATACTAACCACAAAAACACGCAGGCTTTCATCCTTTACAATTTCCCTGGCCCATGGAAACAAAATGCAATAAAATAAGTATTTCTCTTCTCCCCCTGTTCTCTGATTAGGAGCTTTGCAAAGGGCTTTCAAGTTTTCTGTGGAGCTTTTTGGAGGGATGGGCCCAATGGGGAAGGATGTTGTCAACTTGTATTTTAAAGCCTTTTAGAGAACAGTACCACAGAGCTGCAGGACCATCCTTCCAGTATCAGAGCCCAGGGATAGGTACTCAGACAGAAGGGTCTTCTCTGCTCAGAAGGAAATGTAGGAGTGTGGAAACCATTGGCCATTTGAGTCAGGTGCTCCCTGGTGGTTCAGTTGGTAAACAATCTGCCTGCAATGTGGGAGACTTGGGTTCAATCCCTGGGTTGAGGAGATCCCCTGGAGGAGAGCCTGGCTGCCCACTCCAGTATCCTTACCTGGAGCATCCCCATGGACAGAGGAGCCTAGGGGGCTGCAATCCATGGGGTCTCAAAGAGTTGGACACAATGGAGCGACTTTAAAGTGGCTCTGCTTTAGAGAACTGGCTCACTTGGAACTTGGAATTCAGCTCAGATGTTGAGACATTTCTCAAATCTCATTATTGAGTTGTGGGTTCGCAGTGGGGGTGGGTGTTAGGAGACCAAAGAGTCTGTGTTTTGTCATTGGAATAGAAAAGGAGAGGCAATGCATTGGAATATTCTGGAAGGAAGAGCTATTATCTCCTCCTTGGGAAGAGCCTTTAATTTCCCAGCCCTCCTCCCACCCTCAGGAATATCCTCAGTGCATGAGGACAGAGGAAAGAAAATTCTTCTACTTTATTATCTTGTGGGCTCCTCAAGCCAGCTATAAATCTACCACCAACACTAACTTTTAATCCATAAAGATAAGTAGGATTTTAATGCAGCATTTTGTCACCATATTCAATTTTCATAAATTAGCCCTCAAGTTAATGCATTGATTGGGAAATGCATTAAGCGCAAATCCATCTATTATCGCTGGTCTGAAGGCTTGGTCAGATCCTCACTTAGAGTTGCAGGTCAGAGAGATCTGATGTTGACATCTACTGCAGCCAGCACTGGTGGTCCCTAGCCCCCAACTCCTGAGGCAAGCTGGGCCCTCAAGTGGCCAAGTTTGGAAAAGTCACCTTGTAAAGAATACCAGGA
Source organism: Neotragus moschatus (assembly GCA_006410615.1). Taxonomy (NCBI): domain Eukaryota; kingdom Metazoa; phylum Chordata; class Mammalia; order Artiodactyla; family Bovidae; genus Neotragus; species Neotragus moschatus. The sequence continues at coordinate 67,852 of SJYA01002335.1, forward strand.
CCTCTGGAAGAAACTAAAACTGACTGCTCACAGGAAGCAATTGTCTCCCTGTTTTTCTGTATCATTTAATTGGTCGACTTTATTCACATTTTTACTTACTAGGAGATAAAATTTTAGAGAGAAAAATGGGTGGGACTTGCCTTCACATCAACTTCAACAGACCTTTGCTTTCAAACCTTTCATACTCACACCAACTCATCCATCCACCCAGCTCTCTCAGGGGGTATCTTCATTGCAGAGATGGGGGGGGGCTGGGGCTAGAAGGTCAGGCCAAGATGCAAAAGTCTCTCAGGTTATTATCTTTCCCACTTACGCATCTGGAGACCATGGCATTACACCCCAACAGCCTCCTTAAAGAGCAAAGACATCACTCTGCCGACAAACTTCGGTAGTCAAAGCTATGGTTTTTCCAGTAGTCATTTACGGATGTGAGAGTTGAACCATAAAGAAAGCTGAGTGACAAAGAATTGATGCTTTCAACTTGTGATGTTGGAAAAGACTCTTGAGAGTCCCTTGGACAGAAAGGAGATCAAACCACTCAATCTTAAAGGAAATCAACCCTGAATGTTCATTGGAAGGACTGATTCTGAAGTTGCTCCAATACTTTAGCCACCCGATATAAAAAGCTGACTCATTGGAAAAGGCCCTAATGATGGGAGACACTGAAGGCAAAAGAAGGAGGGGGCCAGAGGACGAGATGGTTAGACAGCATCACTGACTCAATGGACATGAAAATGAGCAAACTCTGGGAGATAGTGGAGGTCAGAAAAGCCTAGTAGACTACAGTCCATGAGGTGGCAAAGAGCTGGACACAAGTTAGCGAATGAACAACTACAGCAAATTGTTTTCATAGCTTTTAGTGTATTGAATACAACTACCTTCTAAATTGGAGTAAGAGATTGCTTTATGTTGTACTGCTTGGAAGTTTGTCAAGAATTGTTCAATAATTCAGAAAAGTCATCTGTCTGTTGACAACCTTGCACATGGTATTTGGATGACCAATTTAAAATACCCATGTCTGTTTGCATTTGCAGCTGGAAAAATCATGATGATTCTACATATAGATGCAAGCATCTGACATCATTATTTTGGCTCCTGGTGTAATTGTCCCCCCAAATTTACATATGTACATATTGGTACAGGCATCTCTTATTATAAATTGCTTTGTTTTATTTCTCTTTTATACTACAGCTAGAAAATTAGATTGATTTCTTGAAATCCAATTTATATTATATATATAATATATATTACAATATACAGGAATATACATTATATTATATATAATATTATAGTATATTATAGAAATATATAGATATAGGTACAATATATCCAAGAAATTCATTTCAAGATAGTAAAGAGAACATCAGCCAGTATTTGTCATAAGAGCGGGCACTAGTTTTGAGAACCATTGTCTGAAGAAGAGTACTTGCACACATACCCCAGAAGACATGTACAAAGGGATTCTTGGCAGCATGACTTTCAAAAGCAAAAAAAGAAAAAGAAAAAAAACAAAACTGAGAACAACCCATATCTCCATTAACAGCAAACTGAATAAATGCATGCTTAAATGTATGTTGTGGAATACTCTAAGAGTGAAAATAAATGAACTAAGCCATATTCATCAGTGTGGGTGAATTTTTGAAAAATATGGAACAAAACCAACAAATTACAAATCACATATGCAGTAGGAACATTTCCACTAAAAAACAGGCATAACTAAACTATTCAGGAATGTATATAATGTGATAAAACTGCAAAGAAAAATAAGGCATAGTAAATACAAACTTCAGTGTAATTTTACCTTGGGGTGCAGCAGGGAAAGAATGCAGCTGGTGAGGGACACAGAGGGTGATGTTCTATTTCTTAAACTGGATGGTGGCTCCTCATCTTATCACTTTAAACACATTATATATACTTTAAGATAGATTGCATTTCATAATTTAAAACTTTTAAAAATCAGATTCTCCTACCTAATTAGAAAGACCCTTTAGTTGCAGACTTCTTTTACAGTTCATCTTAGCTTGCACTGAGGATTGGCAGAAAGACAAAACTATCAGGTCTCCTCTGGGTTCAGAACACACTCCCTGTAGGTGCTAAGTCGTCACTTGTCTTGAGACATCTGGCCATGGGATGGTGAGGTTGATGTGGGGCTGTGGCTCAGCATCCCTGCAACCTCCCAGAGACCATGTGTAGTGCCAAGGCTCCAAAGGAGCCAGCATGGGAAGAATCTCAGCACTCAGAGGAAAGAAGGATTTGCCAACATCCAAGGAAATGCAGTTGTCTCTCAAAGAGGGTTTGATGGAGCTGTCTGGCCCTGACTGATCAATTCTCTACTGCTGGTGGGTCACTGCCTGCCTGCAAAGCAGTCTCTGCTAGATTGCCAATGGCAGCCACTCAAAATTAGTGCCCAGGCTGCTAGAGGATTTTTATAGTGGGACCTGGAAGCTTCCCCAATCCCTAAGACTGAGAGACTGAGGCAAGGTTTGGCAAAGCAAGTGTCATTTCATTTGAAGAATTTAGCCTAAATGAGAAAAGGAAGAAGCTACACACTCAGAATGGAAGAGCAACATCCTTAGGAGGCCAGCAGCATGCTGAGTTCTAGATACCACAGGACAACAAGACAATTCTTTCAATAAAGAATTCAGGCTCCATCTGGTCTCAGATGGGGCAGGTACCTTTTTCCATACTCCTCTACCTGGCATCATATCTGGTAAATTGAAGGTACATGATATTGAAAAAAATTTAACTGAAAAAAAAAAAAAAGCAAGTGAACAAGAAATGTAGAAGATACACATAATACATGACAAATTGGTAGCGTAGACCCTAAGGGCAGAGCTCTAGAACCCTAGAGCTCACATTGGGTTAAAGAGATTCTCAAAGCTTTCTTGGTAGAGGTGTGACTTAAAAGACCCACAGATATTAGATGGATGCAGAGGGAAGGGATTGAGGGATAGGATATCCCAGCATGTGGAAATGGGGACACCAAGGCTGTGAGGTGGGTAAGCACGAGAGCTGTTAGGATCAAGGGAGCAGGCCACCTTGGCTTCAGCCAGTGGAGCGATAGCAACTAGACATCAACTGTCCATGTCACAGGGCCTTGAATGTCACACTGCAGGCAACAGAGAGGTGTGCCAGCTGTTGGCCCTGCCTGGGCCCCACTCAGACTTCAAGCTACATCTCAAAAGCAGCTCCCCTGAGTTTCTCCACTTTTCTGCCCGCAGCCTTTCCCCAGATTTGTGGTGCTCCCTCAGCTGCTCCCAGGGAAACCCAGAGTCAGCAAATTTCCCAACCCCAGGAGGCAGGTATGTACAGGCCCCATCCTTGGCAGAGGGTGTGTCCCAGGCACATGACACATGTGTTCTCAGGGGCACTTCCACAAGGTCGAGCTGCACTGTCCACGCATTCATGGTGCGCAGAATTCACTCTTAGTCGGATGCTCTTTCTTACCTGTTCCATTGGCCTGCCACCTTGTTTCTGCTTCCCAGCTCCACCTCCTAAGGTCTTGTCTCTGGCTATGCTTTCAGGAAAACTCACACTTTTAGGGGGACACATCCAAAGAAAGAGGATCTATTAGACTTGAGCCAATAATGATGAATCTGGCCACATGTGAAAGCCAAGGTCTCCACAGTGGCGTGGGGTGAATAAAATGGGCAAGAGACACAGAAAGACAGACAGAGAAACAGAGACTCACACAGAGAGATGGAGACAGTTGACAGGCAGGAAAAAGGAGAGAGAGAGATGTAGAGAAAAACAGACGGAGAGAGAGACAAAGAGTGACAGAGACAGAAACACAGAGAGGTGGAAAGGCAGGGAGCCGTCAGCGCAAGCTGAAGCTTCCTGGAGGACTGGGCAGAAGAGGCCCAGCCTTCCCCAAGGGCAGGGAGGGGAGAGGCAGTGCGCCCCAGGAACAGGGACCGACTCTGCCTATGTGAGTCTCAAGCCCCCAGGAGTCACTCATTCTGCCTTTGCCTGTTCCCCTACCTCCCATTCCTCTTTGTTCTTCAGCGGCAGGTAGCAGGGAGGCCATGGCAGCCATTTCTCAGTTTGGAACATGCTGGAGGTGCTTGGCCATAGTGACGCAGCAAGGAGAAGAGCAGCGTTCTGTCTCCAGCATCTGAGGTGATACTTTCAGAGCCATGTAAATTGTTCACCCAACACAAGCACATTTGCACAAGAAAAATATTAACATTAATGTTAATCTAGAAAGAGCTAGCCTAGGACACAGCACTAGGTATGAATGGCCCAGCACAGGTCCTGGCACGGGGTCAGTTCAGTTCAGTCGCTCAGTTGTATCCAACTCTTTGCAACCCCGTGAATCGCAGCACGCCAGGCCTCCCTGTCCATCACCAACTCCCAGAGTTTACTCAAACTCATGTCCATCGAGTCGGTGATGCCATCCAGCCATCTCATCCTCTGTCGTCCCCTTCTCCTCCTGCCCCCAATCCCTCCCAGCGTCAGAGTCTTTTCCAATGAGTGGGCACTGGGTCAGCCCACTACGAACCTTTACGAAATCTACATGAAGTCACAAAGAGCAATGGCTGTGATCGTTCCTGTCTCTCTCTGCCCCTGTCCACACCCTGGCACTGCACCAACTTGGTTTCCTCTTCTGTAAACTAAGCATGGTCCAGAAAGTTTCTGTGGGCATTCAGTGAGGTGAGGCACGTAACACACCCAGCCCAGGGCCTGGCACACAGACGTGACTCGTGGACAGCGTCTATCACAGCAGCCCTGGTATCAGTCACATCACTGCAGGCCTTTTCTGCTTTCCTCAGCTCTCAACACTTGGCACCACTTTACTCAGCTCAATCTCTGCTTCAGCAAAACTTTTTCTGACCCTAAATAGTTCTGGTCTCTCCTCTTCTGAGCCCACCACCCTGCTACTGACAGTCTACTGACACTTTGTTGCATGGGATCACAACTTCGTAAATGTCACTTGGTCTCTCAGGCCTTCTCTGACCAACATGGCCCAATGTAATACTCTTTTCCTGCCCCAGTGTGTTTTTCTTAGTCTTTGTTACAATTTACAGGGATGCACTTCCCCTCCTTTCACATTAGACTGTGACAGGAGGGACAGGAGGGCAGCAACCACTTTTGGGTCCTGAGTCCCCAGAAACAGACCTGAGACAAAGAGGCTAAGAGCATGTCTTTTGTGTGAAAGGTGATGCCTAGAAACCCAAGGAGAAGTGGGGACACCAGGCAAGTTACACCCATGGCCAAGGCTCTGCCTGCCCAGAAAGAGGCTGGGAGAACACGCCTTCAAGTTGTCCCACTCAGTGGGTGAGGAAGCCTGGTTTAACCAGCTCTACCTTTATCAGGGAAGACCTCTTAGAGGAGGGAGTGGATCTGAAATCCTACAGATCGAAGAGAAGAGGGGAGGGAAGGGAGACTAGGCCAGAGGAGCAGCACAGTGAAAGCTCAAGGCAGGAACAGTAGAGCCCATGTAGCTGGAGCAAGAGGCCTGGGGGTTGCCTGGGCATGCTGACACTGGGGCCAGGAGGGAGGCAGCCAGATCTGTGGAAGCCTCAGCCCACCACTGGGTGCTTGGGCCCCACACTGTAATTGCTTGCAAGATGCTAAAGAACTTCAGCTGGCAAGTGATGTAATCAGACGCATGTTTTAAGAAGTTAACCTCTCCGGCATCTTTGTGGAGGGAAAGTAGGAGGGCATGGCAGGAGCAGGAGAGCAGGGCCCAGCCAGGAGGAGTGAGGTGCATCCAGGGGACAAGCGGCTCATCCCAACTGCAGGGCCAGCGTCCGGGATGAGCAGAGGAGGCAGCTGTGGACACTCAGGGGCGCTCATGGGAGGAAACGGATGGGCGCTCATCTGGTGTGGAGAAGGGTAGGATGAGGAAGGAGAAGGGTAGGATGAGAGGGAACAGCCCAGCAAGAACACGAAGTGGGACAGCCTGGAGGTGAGTGAGCCCTGTGGTTCCCTCCTGCCTGAATGTGACTGTGATGAAATACTGAAATTAGAGAGTTTTGAAACCTCAATAGCAATTTGACAAAGTAACAGAGTATGACTGTTCAATCTAATAACAAAGAATTGGGCGCTTGTATTTTGTATGGCTTTTTTTTTAATCTCATTTTTCTCATCACTCAATTTTTATTGTATTTTGCAAAAGTATTGGTCTGCAACTGATGGGAAATAAAAACCTAGTCTTTCGCTGACTCCGAGTTGGGAAGCTTGGCCATGCGGTCTCCCCATCAGCTTCTGTTGCCAAAACCAAACTCTTCTTAGTCCCAGAGTTAGTTCCTATTCATTTTTTTCTCTTTATGTCAGGAAAGCCCATCACCCCACCTGAGGCCAGTAAACAAAGCAGAATGTCCTCACCACTCTAATCCCCAGAATTTCTATTGCCCTACATTAGCTCAGATATTCTGAGAGAGGTTTCCCTGGCTTGGCTGAAAGCCAGTACTGTTTACTCTGTGAAACAACAGTGATGTGGATGGTTGCACACAGTACTGAGCCCAAACCAGCACAGAGGGACTATGAGTGATGGCATCTTGTGACTCCCCACCTCCATCGCCCACTGTCAGCAGCCAAGCTCACTAGAGGTCATTAATGCAGATCAGCTGCTAATGGACTTTCCCTGCTGGCTGTTTTATCTCCAGCACTATTTTTTTTTTTTAACTCATTTGGGACTTTGAGCTGTTCATATGCATTTTGTTTGTAAGCATAGACATAAATAAATCCTTTGTGCTGTTTCCATGCAGCTTCTCAAAGATTCAGAAACTGACTTCCTGCTCCTTCATTTGCTTTGCTGAAAGCTGAGCAATTCTACAAGTTACCAAGATGTGGCTGAGGGGCTCTGGGCCATAACCACTCCCAAAGGGGCACTCTCAACAGGGGCTTTCCAAAGGGCAGCAACAAAAGTTTTTTGTGGGTCTTTTTTTTTTTCTGCTTTTCTGGAATAATTTCAGAGTGGGTACCCCACCCCCCATCACCACCCAAAGAGCACATGAGCCCAGTGGCCATTTGCAAAGCACCATTTGCTAAATCAAATCCCTTATGATTATACAGTGCAAGTGACAAATAGTACCAAGGGATTAGATCCGATGGACAAAGGTTTGTAACATTGTACAGGAAGTAGTGACCAAAAGAATCCCAAAGAAAAAGAAATGCAAGAAGGCAAAATGGTTGTCTGAGGAGGCTTTACAAATACCTGAGAAAAGAAGAGAAGAGAAAGGCAAAGGAGAAACGGAAAGCTATACGCAACTGAATGCAGAGTTCCAAAGAATAGCAAGGTGAGATAAGAGAGCCTTCTTAAGTGAATAATGCAAAGAAATAGAGGAAAACAATAGAATGGAAAAGACTAGAGATCTCTTCAAGAAAATTGAAGATATCAAGGGAACATTTCATGCAAAGAGGGACACAATAAAGGGCAGAAATGGTGAGGACCTAACAGAAAAGAAGAGATGAAGGAGAGGTGGCAAGAATAAACATAAGAACTATACAGAAATGGTCTTAATGACCCAGATAACCACAATGGTGTTTTCACTAACCTAGAGCCAGACATTCTGGAGTGTGAAATCAAGTGGGCCTTAGGAAGCATCACTATGAACAAAGCTAGTGGAGGTGATGGAATTCCAGTTGAGCTATTTCATATCCTTAAAGATGATGCTGTTTAAGTGTCACACTCAACATGCCAGCAAATTTGGAAAACTCAGCAGTGGCCACAGGACTGGAAAAGATCAGCTTTCATTCTAATCCCAAAGAAGGACAATGCCAAAGGATGTTCAAACTACCATACACTTGCACTCATTTTACATGCTAGCATGGTAATGCTCAAAATCATTCAAGCCAGGCTTCTACAGTATGTGAACTGAGAACTTCCAGATGTACAAGCTGGATGTAGAAAAGGCAGAGGAACCAGAGATCAAATTGCCAACGTTTATTGGATCATAGAGAAAGCAAGGGAATTCCAGAGAAACATCTGCACCATTGACTACACTAAAGCCTTTAGCTGTGTGGATCAAAACAAACTGCAGAAAATTATTAAAGAGAAGGGAATATCAGAGCACCTTACCTGCCTCCTAAGAAACCCATATGCAGGTCAAGAAGCAACAGATAGAACTGGACATGTAACAATGGACTGATTCAAAATTGGCAGTACTTTTATTGTCACCCTGCTTATTTAACTTACATGCAGCAGAGTGCATCATACAAAATGCTGGGCTGGATGAATCACAAGCTGGAATCAAGATTGCCAGAAGAAATATGAACAACCTCAGACATGCACATGATACCACTCTAATGGCATAAAGTAAAGAGGAACTAAAGAGCCTTTTGATGAAGTTGAAAGAGGAGAGTAAAAAAGCTGGTTTAAAACTCAACATTCAAAACACTGAGTTCATAGTATCCGGTCCCATCACTTCATGGCAAATAGATGGGGAAAAAAGTGGAAACAGTGACAGATTTTATTTTCCAGGGCTCCAAAATCACTGCAGATGGTGACTGCAATCATGAAATTAAAAGGCACTTACTCCTGGATAGAAAAGCTATGACAAACCTAGATGGTGTATTAAAAAGCAGAAACATCTCTTTGCCAACAAAGTTGTGTATAATCACAGCTGTGGTTTTTCCAGTAGCCATGTATGTATGCATGGCTGTAAGAAGGCTGAGCACCGAAGAATTGATGCTTTTGAACTGTGGTGCTAGAGAAGACTTTTGAGAGTCCCTGAAGAGTCCCTTGGACAGTAAAGAGATCAAATCACTTAATCCTAAAAGAAATCAACCCTGAATATTCATTGGAAGGATGCTGAAGCTAGATACTTTGGCCATCTGATGTGAAAAGCCAACTCACAGGAAAAGACCCCAATGCTGGGAAAGATTGAAGGCAGAAGGAGAAGAGGACGACAGAGGATGAGATGTTGGATGGCATCACCAATCAATGGATATGAATTTGAGCAAACTCTGGGAGATGATGAAGGACAGGGAAGCCTGGCATGCTGCAGTCCATGGAGTTGCAAAGAAAGAGTTAACAACTTAGCAACTGAACAACAACAATTTATTGAGCACTTCAGGACCACACACTGTAGCTGCCACTGTANGTGAAAAGCCAACTCACAGGAAAAGACCCCAATGCTGGGAAAGATTGAAGGCAGAAGGAGAAGAGGACGACAGAGGATGAGATGTTGGATGGCATCACCAATCAATGGATATGAATTTGAGCAAACTCTGGGAGATGATGAAGGACAGGGAAGCCTGGCATGCTGCAGTCCATGGAGTTGCAAAGAAAGAGTTAACAACTTAGCAACTGAACAACAACAATTTATTGAGCACTTCAGGACCACACACTGTAGCTGCCACTGTAGTCTAGTCTCAAAGATAAAAAGAGTAAGGTGCAATATATAACCAAGGGTCAAATATCATTGCCCAACAAGTCAAATATAGTTGGCAGATGTGTTTGTTTTACATACACATTTTTTAAATGTGTAAAGTGTACATAAAAGTACAGATTTCCAAGTTTCCTTGAAAATTCAGAACACTGGAAAGTACCATGGTAGCAACTGAATGAAAACAAATATTGTCTGGGGTTGAGGAGCTTGGGTGTCTTGCTGCAGGCACTCATATTTGTGTGGGGAACAGGGGAGGGATAGAGGTGTAGGCATTTAAAAAGAGGAAACTTCCCTGATTCTTATTCTAAGTTGGAAAGCAAAGGTGAAAATTCTGTCAGCATCAGGGCAGGGAAACCTGAATGAGTGGTTTAGAAAAGATTAGAGACTGGAGTTAGGCTAATAGAACCAGATTTCCTGAAGAGATGGGCTTTTGCAGAAGTATCTAAAGAACAGTACACACCAGAGTGCAGCCTTGCATGTCTGTCCCCAGTAGCATCAGCCCTTGCTCTGGCTGAGCTGAGCAGGCAGGCAAGGGCTATGACTCTCTGATCTCAGCTTCCCACACAGTCATTCACCAAGGGTGCATTTAGTATGTGAGAGTCAATAGGGCCTATCCTCGGGCTTCCCTTGTGGCTCAGCTAGTAAAGAATCTACCTGCAATGCAGGAGACCTGGGTTTGATCGCTGGGTTGGGAAGATCCCTTGGAGAAGGAAAAGGCTATCCACTCCAGTATTCTTGCCTAGAGAATTCTATGAACTATATGGTCCATGGGGCCACAAGGAGTTGGACATGACTGAGTAACTAACCACACACCGGTCCTCTCACTGACAGACAGTGAGATACACAAAGGCCTTTCCCTCAAAGAGCTCATGAACTAGAAGGAGGAACAGACAAGTTAAAGCTCTGGGAGCTAGGAGAGCAAGCACATGGTGAAGCTTCAAACCCCAGGGAGCAGAGCTGCTCAAATGGAGACCATGAGAGAATTACCAGCCACCTACTCTGTGACAGAGAAGCTCTAAAATGACCAACATGATGCCCACTTCTTCTTGTTCATATCTTTGTGCCATCCACCCTCCTTGGGCTAGATGGGACCTGTGACTTGCTTCTCACCCGAAGAATACAGCAAAGGTAAAGATGATGGGATGTCACTTTTGAAATTAGGTTACAAAGATTGATTTTTCTTGCTGGTAGACTCTATTTCCTTCTCGGCTTGCATGCTTGATGAAATGAGTTGCCATATTGAAGCAGTCCATGCCAAGAGAGAATGAGGGTGCCCCCTGACCAGCAGCCAGCTAGCTCTGAAGCCTTTAGTCCAACAGCCCTCAAGAAACTAAATTCTTCCAAAGACCTTCCCCAGTCAAACCTTCAAATGAGACTCCAGCTGACACCTTGGCTGCAGCTTTGTTAGAGACCCTTCAGCAGAGGTTTCAGATAAGGTTTGCTTGTTTGCTGACCTACAGAATCTGGGAGATAATAAATGTGTTTTAAGCTTCCAAATTTGTGGCGATTTGTTATGTGGCACTAGGGCTTTCCAAGGGACTCAACGGTGGGGAATCTGTCTGCCAATATAAATGTGGGAGACGTCGTTTTGATCCCTAGGTCAGGAAATTCTGGAGGAGGAAATGGCAAACCACTCCGTATTCTTGCCTGGAAACGTCCATAGACAGAGAAGCCTGTTGGGCTGCAGTCCTTGTGGTCACGAAGAGTCATACATGGCAGAGCATGCATGCACACACGCACTAGATAACTTATTAGTTATCTGCATGTATGTCCCCTGCTTTGGGGACAGCAAGTCATTTATAGACACATTCACCAAGTTGCATATGGCCTGAATATGTGTGTTGTTGAGTCCCTGGCTGTTGGCTGAACGGTGCTCAGAAGCTAATAGAGACAAGAGAAATTGCAGTGGCTGTGCTCTTCTCCCTTGCCTAAAGCCACAGCTGTCTTCCTACCAGTGGCTGATACCTCCTTACATGAGCAGTTGCCTATATCTCTCAAGCCTGGAGAGAGGCCAGGGATTCCGGCCCCACTTCTGACCTTGGACAGATCCCCAGCACGGAGTGGGCCCAAGTGTATTCTAAATTCCTTCAAATACCTAAGCACTAGTTTGTTCAGGACTTGAGCCAGGCCTGGTAACGTGGAGGGAGTGAAATCTAGCCTGTGTCTGGAGGCTCTCAGCTGGCAGAGGAGAGCTCACAGGTGGGGAGCATCAGGCACAAAGCCAAGGTGTGGCCTTGCTACTGCCATGAACCCCACCTAGGTGACTCAGAGCTGGATGCTATCTCAAAGAGGGAAAATGAGGGAACAGAGCCAGCCTGGACTGTAAATGAAGCAGTGATGCAGTCTGGGGAAACCAGAAGGCTCCTTATATCAAAAATCTCTACAGACCAAATGCCAAGATTAGCCCATTAGCTCACCATTCTTCAGCTTAAGCCATAGCCCAAGTCCTTATCTAAGGTGTAAATACCCAGGAGAGCAAATTTCCTACATCCTCATCACATGTGTTTAAATGTGTTTATCAGGTTGATTTATCTCTGACAAAAGAGCTCAGGGTTTAGGAATCTCTGAACCTTGTTCATATCTCCTCCTGATTCCCTCATTCTCCCTTTAAAATACCTAGTTAGAAAGATGGTAATGATAACCCTGTATGTGAGACAGCAAAAGAGACACAGATGTATAGAACAGTCTTTGGACTCTGTGGGAGAGGGAGAGGGTGGGATGATTTGGGAGAATGGCATTGAAACATGTATAATATCATATATGAAATGAATTGCCACTCCAGGTTCGATGCATGATCCTGGATGCTTGGGGCTGGTGCACTGAGACAACCCAGAGGATGGTACAGGGAGGGAGGAGGGGGGGGTCAGGATGGGGAACATGTGTATACCTGTGGCGGATTCATGTTGATGTATGACAAAACCAATACAATATTGTAAAGTAATTAACCTCCAATTAAATAAATTTATATTTTAAAATAAATTAAAATAAAATACCTAGTTATCTCTATGCAAATTGAACTTGAGTTCTAACAATGTTGGACTTTTCCCCTATTGCAATAGTATATTACTGATTCAAATCTATCCTTACCAATTTACCTGCTGTCCAGCTGTAGCAGCCTTTGACAGTGAACGGTGATGAAATTAAACATGTTTTGGGTTTTTTCCAATTTTGTTCTTCCCCATAATTTTCTCTACATTGACTCAGAGCTGCTTTTGTAACTGGGGCAAAAAAAAAGTTCTATTTAAAGCATCACTTTTGATTCACTGGAGACATTCCAAGATCAGAGCTTGAGAATGGTTGTATTAAAATCTCCCTCATCTTTACCTTGGGGGTAAATGGATCTCCACAGAAATTCTACAGAGAGGTTCCCGGCGCTTACATTACGTTGCCAATGTTGCCCTCCACACTCTACATAAACACATTTCCACAGCACTAGGTTCGCAGCCACAACCAGAGCAGATATGTTGCTGTCATGCCTCAGTTTACAGCCCTTATCGCTTGTGACTATGCCTTAAGAACTTATAATGCTGGTCTGCTCATAGCCTACATGAAAGTTCAAGAAAGTCTTACCATTTGGAGAGCTGTGAAATGGCACCTTCACAAGCGCAATGAACTCTGGCTAAAGCACATGCTAACTAATGGACAACCCATCCTCCCAGGGGTCAGAAACTTCAGGCAGCAATGCCTCCTTAGCACAACACTCAGGCCAGCACAGGCATTCAGCCTAGTATTTTTTTTCCCAAGTTGTAATTCACTTTTATTACTCTAGACTTCAGATTATATTTTATGACTAGATCCATGTCACTTCTAGCTGCGACGGAGTGGGAATTACAAGTCTTATAGCTGTCTGGACAGCTAGTAAGGTTGGGAAGAAGGGTAGATAAATATTAGATGGGCAGCAAGTACTTTCTGTCACATTCGCTTCCTAGAAGGATGAACATGTGTAATTGATCTCTAGGTTTTTCCTGGTGGCTCAGTGATAAAGAATCTGCCAGCAATGCAGGAGACACAGGTTCAATCCCTGAGTCAGAGGGAAGATTCCCTGGAGAAGGGAAAGGCAACCCACTCTGGCATAGCCTGAAAAATGCCATGGACAGAAAAGCCAGGCAGGCCACAGCCCAAGGGGTCGCAAGAGAGTCAGATATGACTTTGCGACCAAACAGCAACAACACATTGGTCTCCAAACCCAGTCAACATTGGGTTGGATCCTTAAGCTAACGTTGGTTGACTCTGACAGTGGCAGTGGACACTGATATGGGGGGAAAAAACAGGAGGAAGAATGATAGCTCAGTCGTTCAAAATGGAATTGCAGTTTCAGCCTAGTATTCTTATGAGGACAAAACAGGGCCTTTTCTGAACTCCAAAAGGACTGAATTATAACTCAGAAATTGCTCAAAGCATTCAAACATAACAGAAACTGAGCACACATACATTCTATGGTTTACAGTCCCAGTATTTTCACTGAAATTTTCTAAACTTCCAGGCCAAAGACCCCATGGACCAATTACCCTACCCATTGCTACTTGCCAGCATCACCTCTGGTAAAATGACTCTAACATTGGAATGGATAATATTTAGCATAAACACAATTAAATTCTTGTTTGCCTTCAAAGCATCTTATCAAAGTTCATACCTTTCAAACTCACACCACGGATTCAATTCTGACAATGAAGAGAGCACAAAGAACAGGCACTGGGCCCGATGAGCTGCCAGCGTCACACAAACGTGTGGCCCACGGTTCAAACCCAGCTTGCAGTGACACCAGAGTGTTTTAAAAGTTGAGTTTCTCACTTCACCCCTATTGGCTATTATGAAAAAGACAGAAACAGCAAATGTTGGAGAGAATGTAAAGAAAAGAGAACACTGCTGGAGGGACTGTGTGCAGCCGCTATGGTAAAATTGTATGGAGGTTCTTCAAGAAATTAAGAATAGAACTACCATGTGGCCCAGCTAGCCCATTTCTGAATACTTACCTGAACATAAAAACACTGACTCAACAAGCTATATATACCCCTATATTCATTCAGCACTATTTACAGGAGCCAAGATATAGAAATAAGCTAAATGTCCCTCAATGTATGAATGCATTAAAAATACATATATTTTCAATGGAATACTACTCAGTCATAAAAGTGTGAAATCCTGCCATTTGCAATAACATAGAGGGATCTTTAAGCCATTATGCTAAATGATATGTCAGACAGAGAAAGACAAATATCATATGATCTCACTCATAAGTAGAATCTAAAAAGAAGCAAAATGAACAAACAAAATAGAAATAAACTCATAGATATAAAAACAGATTTGTGGTTACCAAGAGGGGAAAGGGGTTGGAAGGTAAATGAAATGGGAGAAGGGGGTCAGCTGTATGGTGGCACACGGTAGGTAACTAGATTTTTGGTGGTAATCACATTGCAGTGTATACAGATTATAATTATAGTGCTGTATACCTGAAACATATAATAAAAAATGTTTTTTTAACCTTGAGTTTTTGAAAGCAGCTCTTCTGCCCCTTTCTTGTTTGCCCATTTCTATTCCCCTTCAACCTTGAAAGAACCTAATTATAGGAATAGGGCAATCACGAGGCAATTTAAACTAGATTTATGCTCTCCTGATTTATGCTCTCTTGAATGTATACTATGCCTTGCCTAATCTACTGATTCTTTTCCTAGGTTAAAATAAGTAATAAAGAAGAATTAAGTAGTTAAAGGATGACTGTCTCCTCATCCTCAACAGTCCCATTAGCAACCCTGCAGGCAGATCACAGAGTGGGTAAGATAACATCTGAAGAGTCAGACAGCCTGCATGCAGTGGAGAATATAGCAGAAAGCATGACCATATAGTTGACCCCCTTCTGCCTTTGCAGTTCACTGAGATTCTTTCCCTCTTTTTGCCTCTAAAAATTGTCACAGGTGAGCGGAATCTCAGTTGATCTTGGGACATGAATCCACCTTCTTGCCAGATTGCTATCTTTCTTGATTAAAGCATCTTTCCTTTCTTCTGATGCTTTCGTCTCAATTTTTGACTTTTAAATGGCAAGCAGCCAATCTAAGCTGGGTAACATTTTTACCAACATTTTTTAAGCTTAGAGATTCCACAGAAAACTCATCAGTTCTCTTGGGAAAATTCAGAGTGTTTGACATAGGGTCCTTTAGTATCTGCTGTCTCTTTTAAACAGTTTGTACTCTCTGATGCACCTCTGCCTGCTCTGGCCTCTTTTAGTCCTGAATAACACCTGTCTGGCTGTGGGAAGCATGGTTGTACCCCCTCCCCACTCCTACACACAGCCAAATTGTGGAGCAGGAAGAAAAAGATGCTGCTTTTCAGAGGCTTTAGGCCGCGGCACCAGTGTGAGGGACCCTGCTCAGTGAGGCAGGTACCCAGCAGCTGGAGCTGCAGTGACAGCCTGCAGATGGGACGCCAGTTGCAAAGTCCTCGAGGCAGCTCCCACCCGGCCCCCCAGCTCATGCCTCTTCCTGGAAAGGCGCAGAATGAGAAGCACCATGGAGTCAGCTGAGGCGGAGGTTCAACCAGAGGCCGACCATGTCCGGCTTCCAGAGCCGTCAGGATCTGCAGGGGCCATGCCCGTCCACAGAGGAGTGCAGTCATGCCAGGCTGGTCCTGAAGCCCTCCAGCCGTCCTGGTGGAGCAGGGCCACTCTCCGGGGAGGGAGGCCACAGGGCAGGATGTGTGGCATCCACACCAGCCTTGGAACGTCCTTGGGGAGCCACATCATGCCTCAACTTGAACACATTCATTCTCACTGCAAACGAGCAGAGGACTGTCTTCCTGAAGCTGTCCCAAAGCTGTCATCTGTCCCCCTGGGATTCAGGGGGTTCGAAGCTCTGCCCTTTCCTCCTTCTTGTTGAGACAGAGCCTCTATTTCTGTCCTCCTTTCTTAAGAGGGGAGCAGAGGGTGTTCTAGATTCCATCTATAAACCTTCGGATAAAACTGGGCTTTGGCCAGTATTCATCCCCTGTGCGTCCTTTGCCAACTCTTCCCATCCACCGCCCGGTGCACCATTGACTGCTAGGCCTGTCCCTCGAGTCCCTGCTCACCCGGGTGGAGGACAAGTTGACCAGGCAGACCTAAGAGATAAGGCACCGCCCCACGGAAGCACACTGTGCCTGCCTACATGAGGAAGACCTGGAGCTGCAAAGCTCAGAAATTCTCCCAGACCCTTCCACGGCGCTGCAACTTCAGGCTCCAGTAGACCACTTTTTCTGAAAGCTCCGTTCCATAACCATAGAGTGCAGGTTGTTGTAATGCCTGCTGACGGGCTACTGCGGTTTCCAGCTCTGGGAATGCACAGCTCCTGTTGGGTCCTGATGCAGGCAGGGCTGCAGGAAGTCTCCCTCTGCGCCGCCTGGTGTGAGCGAGCCCGCACGGGGGCCATGGGCCCAGCCTGCTCAGATGGCGTCTTCCGGCCTTCACCCCAGAAGGCATCCTCCAGCTTCCCTAACCAGCAATGAGAGACTACTCTCGATATTTTCCAAGAGCAGGACTTTTTCAGTAGGGCAGAGAGTGGAGAGAGTTTACAGAAAACAACTTAAGAGGTGGTAACAACTGACCTACAAAGCGGAATGGGCCATTTTATGCTCAGTTTCTAAGAGAAAGAGAGAGAGAGAAAAAAAAAAAAAAGATCCTTCTTCTCTTTGTTCTTCTCCACTGGAGGCTTCCCCTACTTGGTGGAAGTTTCAGGACAGGCTCTGGAAGGATGGTGTTTGCTTCCATTAACTGAGCAGTTGGTAGAAGGAGGAGCATACTGGCTACTCAGTGTGCCGTCACCAGGAAAAGCCCCTCCACTATTCTTGGCCTTAGATCACCAGCACTGGGGTATAAATGGATGAAAGTGTCAGTGGCAAGGAAGGTAAGCCACTGCGCCTAATAATTATTTCGTATTCAAAGAGCCAAGAATTTAAATTTGGGTGCAAATGTTATTCAAATGAAATGACTCCTAAAGCAGTTTAACACATTACCTATTTATTAAGTCAGAATCTGTTGCTTAATATAGCCTTGCCAGAGTAATCAGAACTATTTGGATCTTTTGGGAGTGGATGATGACACACCATTGAAGCCTCTGGAGTTAACAAAGTGAGTGTCGTCTTTGGAGGTACAGGCTAGTTCTGAGGCAATAGGTTCATCTGTTAGGCCTTCATTTGCAGGAGAGAAACATGTCTCTCTTGCCCCATGAGAGAGAACATTCCCAGTCTCACCTGAGACGCTAGAATTGCTGGTGTCCTTTAGTTAATTACCACCCCTATAGGTCATCTCAAGCCAAGAACGTGCTGTGTGAAGGACAGGTCCAAACCAAAGCAGTGAAGTCACTGATGTGTTTATGTTCTCAGCCTCCCTTCTAGGTCCCAGTGACCACCAGTGTCCCAGCCTCGTGGGGCCTGGCTCTCATCCACTTGTTAGCTAATCAGAGCTAACACAATGTGATACATGAAAAGAAAGGAGAAAGCCAAAATTCTGGAGATAAGTGAAGACCCAGGCTTCTAAATGAAATGCCAGTTTTAACTGGGCTACCAATGCAACTAGTTAGAAAGTAAGCGAAAGATGGGACAGTTCTTCTAACAAACATTTTTCAAGGCACCTTTCCAAATATTTCTAAGAAAATCTGGTGAATGAAATGTTCCCTCCTCAAGGGTGCCTTGCTTCCAAATATGTTCTACCCCTGTTTGAGGTCTTGAAACTCTAGCACTAGGCCGAAGGCATCCTCATGAGATGAACAATCACTTTTCACTGTGGCAGGGACCTCATGGTCCCTCTTGTGTTACATCAGACCTGTTTCATTCTGTATGCTTTTTTTTTTTTAAGCCCACCGGCACTTGGCTTCTGTCAGTATTTGAGTTTGTAACTCTGAACTTGCCCTTGGATAACTAAGTTTGTTCACCCATGAGTGGTGTGAATGCCTTTCAGACATTCTGAAGGACAATAGCTCTGCCATTGGGTAGACCTGTTTCACGGATGGTTTTTCAGTTCAGAGGCACCCCACCTCTGTGTTTCGTCCTGGATATTGTTCCTGCTCATTCTCTGACAGCAGGCTTTTGGCCCTCTGAATCCTGATCTCCAGTCACTGTATTGAGAATCCATTTATCTCCATTGGAGAATTCTTGATTCGCATGAACCACTGATTTCAGAAGGAAGACAAATACTTCTCTTAAAGGGAGTTTGGAATCAGGTAGGCAGGTCTCTCCTAGTTTTCTAGGCCCATCTCTTACCATCAGTGGAGATGTTTTTCAAGTTACTTTTACCCCAAGAGTGGGGATTTGGGCGTGCAGGAATCCCTTCAGACAAGACGACGGAGGATAAGCTAGAGACCTCACAAAGAGAGTTTCAATGGCATCACAGGACTTTTAAGAGTCATTTAGCTTGGGTTGCTTATGATTCTGCTGCTGCTAAGTCGCTTCAGTCATGTCTGACTCTGTGTGATCCCATAGATGGCAGCCCACCAGGCTCCCCCGTCCCTGGGATTCTCCAGGCAAGAACACTGGAGTGGGTTGCCATTTCCTTCTCCAATGCATGAAGGTGAAAAGAGAAAGTGAAGTCGCTCAGTCAGGTCTGACTCTTAGCGGCCCCATGGACTGCAGCCTACCAGGCTCCTCTGCCCATGGGATTTTCCAGGCACGAGTACTGGAGTAGGGTGCCATTGCTTTCTCCGGCTTATGATTCTACCCCCTGATAAAAGATAAGGATAATAATATCTACTTTAGAATGTCATCATGAGCATTAGATGAGGTGTCAGCTATAAAACTCTTGTGTGCGTGCTCAGTTGTTCAGTCATGCTGTTTGTGACCCCATGGACCATAGCCTGCTAGCTCCTCTGTCTATGAGATTTCCCAGGGAAGAATACTGGAGAGGATTGCCATTCCCTTAGTGCTTAATAAAAAACATCTGTGTCTGTTGTTGTTGAGGTTGTTATTTTTATGTCAGTTAAGGTTCTTTAATTGCAAGTAACAAATGCAACCCTGGCTAACTTAAAAACTGAAATTTCATCGGACAAGCTCACCAAATCAAAGGGCCATCCAGATGAACAGTCACAAAGGGGACAGAAATGGTGCCCACTCTAGAGACCCAAGCAGTCAGAGCTAATTGGCAGCTTGCAAGTCTAACTACTCATCCAACCTTGACTCGCTCCACTAGAGAATCAAAGGGAAACCAGTCAGGTGAACTTTGGTCACATGGGGTGAGGTGGCAAGATGCTCTGACTGATAATCCCAGTGAGACTTAACACAGTGGAACACAGGTAATTTCCCAAAGGACAAAAGTAGTATTTTTAGTCAGGAGAAAGGGTGTGGATACTGTACAGAAATCAACAAATATCTGATACAAACCATACTTGACCTTCATAGAACTTCATTGCCTTTCACTCTTCCTATGACCAGATGATGCAGGCAGGGGTCCCAGGGCCATGATCATCAGCTTCCATTCCTTGAAAAGCACTGCACTGTGGCTCTTACCCACTACTCTGTGGTTCTCCATCACCTTAGACCCAGAATGTGCTCAGATTGATTAGGCAGATCAGGTCACCCAGTTCTCTGTGGCAGGGCTGTCACAACCATTCAGGAGCATCCACATTGGGCCCAGATGATGCTGCTGCTGCTGCTAAGTCGCTTCAGTCATGTCCGACTCTGTGCAACCCCATAGACGGCAGCTCATCAGGCTCCCCCGTCCCTGGGGTTCTCCAGGCAAGAACACTGGAGTGGGTTGCCGTTTCCTTCTCCAATGCATGAAAGTGAAAAGTGAAAGTGAAGTCACTCAGTCGTGTCTGACTCCCAGTGACTCCATGGATTGCAGCCCACCAGGCTCCTCCATCCATGGGGTTTTCCAGGCAAGAGTACTGAAGTGGGGTGCCATTGCCTTCTCCAGGGCCCAGATGATAGCACATCGTAATTTAACATCAATTTGGCTGTCATGCTGTTATTAGGGAGTTTTATTTTAAATATTTGAGGTGTGATTCTGCTTCCTCATGAATATGTTGATGAAGAATTTCACACTTGTTGGAATCTTGGCTCATGTGTTGGTGGGATTTGAAATAACACCTTTATGGAAAATGGTAAAATTCTTATTAGAGCCTAATGAACAAAGTCCATATGATCCAACTGTAGCAGCTCCCCTTGCTGTCCCTAGGAAACCCATCCTGGTGTAATTGGAGGATTGAGAATGCTACTTCATGGCTTATTTTTAAGATGTTTTGAAAGACAATATCTGCAATAATACAGTGCTCAAACATACTTGAAATGTGTTTTGTCTCCTGTCCTAATTATGCCTATAAATAAATAGTATTTGTTTCTCTGCACCACAAAATTAAATATCTTTCTGAATACCCTTCTCCTACCTTGATGAGAAAGGAGAGACTCCTTTGATGAGGACAGCACTTCTGATGAGAAAACAGAGAAGAGGATTAACCATCCAAACACAATAATCAGGGAAGCATTGCTTCCTAATTTCCAAACATGGTCTCTGTGTGCGATATTCCCCTTCTCATTCCTGTCTCAATCCCCTGTATCTGGGGAAACTGCCTCTCACATTTGGGCTGCTTAGGGTCTCTAAGTTTTAGCTCTCAAGGGAATCCCTGTGAACTCCTCCACAGAGGGTGCCTTGGTAGTTATCCTCACCAATAGGATCAACGGGTCTTGACATCCAGGAACCGAATCATCCCACCTACCAGTCTCCTCTGTGCTTATTTGTCGTTAGCAACATTTGGCCCATAGGCAAGGTGATTAAGGGTGATCATCTATTTGCCACCCACTCAGTGCCCATAGGCTGCCCTGGTAGCTCAGCTGGTAAAGAATCTGCCTGAATGCAGGAGAACCTGGCTCAATTCCTGGATCAGGACAAGACACTGGAGAAGAGATAGGCTACCCACTCCAGTATTCTTGGGCTTACCTGGTGGCTCAGCTGGTAAAGAATCTGCCTGCAGTGTGGGAGACCTGGGTTCAACCCCTGGG
Source organism: Neotragus moschatus (assembly GCA_006410615.1). Classification (NCBI taxonomy): domain Eukaryota; kingdom Metazoa; phylum Chordata; class Mammalia; order Artiodactyla; family Bovidae; genus Neotragus; species Neotragus moschatus. The sequence goes on from SJYA01002335.1 coordinate 89,145, forward strand.
TTGGGAAGATCTCCTGGAGAAGGGAACAGCTACCCATTCCAGCATTCTGGCCTGGAGAAGTCTATGAACTGTATAGTCCATGGGGTCACAAAGAGTCAGACACAGCTGAGTGACTTTCACTTTCAGTGTCTGTGGTGGAGGTGGTAAAGCTGCCATGTGCAGAAGCAGCCTTCGTGTTTCTACTTCAGAGCCCACTTCAGAGTACTATTTGAAATGTCCTGGCATTTACCCTTAAAGATTCCCAGGAAGCAGTGTGACACACATGTGCAGCTCTATTGGGCATGCTACATTGCTTTTGGTGGAACAGAAATGCACACTGCTGACCACAGAGAGGGAGCTCATCTCCAACTCCAGGTTGACTGTGATGAAAACCCCCTTTTGATGCCATATGGATGCACTGCTTTTTCTCTCTCATCCTTCTAAATTGGGGCCAAATATCTTGGTAAGTGTTATCCAGTGGCTCACATGGCAGAACGTGCCCAGCCCCTAGAATAGAAATCATAAGGAGTCAGCCTGGGGAGAAGAGGTGGGCTCAGTAAACACTTTCTGAGAAAAATGGACCACAAGGGTAATCAAGTCTGAAATTTGAGGCAGGTATCTTCAAGTATTCCTCTTTCTTCCAACAGGTGCAGTTCTGGCTTTAATGCTTCCCAGGGAAGAGACAGTTCTGGTCATAGCTACCTCAGAATTGTCACGTGGAGAAGTATTTCTTGTAACACTTATACCCACTCTGACGCTTTGCCAAGCCCTGCCCTGGTGTGTGACTCAGATGCTCCTGTCCTCACATACGATCATCATAAGAGTCAGCCCTTGAGCAGCCCTTTCTCTTTTGGGGTACATCCTAAATAAATGCTGAGAGAATCACTGCCCCCCTCTCTCTCCAGGCCTTTTCCACCCCTCTGCCCACACAGAAGTCATCTGTGGCTGGCTCTCAATTGAGTATCAAGAGAGGCAAGCCCTTCCCTCCCCAAATGATCCTTAATTCTCCGAATCCTGGGCAGACTCAATCAACTGACTAAGCTCTCAGTGGTAAAATGCAAAATGAACAGAATTAAGTAAAAAAATTGCTACTGGCCCCCAGTCAAAACACTGCCTCTCCTTTCTCCCCTCTTCCCCCAAGGCCATCCTCGCTCAGCTTCTGTCCATGTGAATGATGGTCCATGCACACCTTTATCCTTTCCCGGGTCCTCCACCCTCTGTTGCAGACCTGAGCTTCCCCCTATACGGCATGGGCATGCTTCCAGGCATGGTTTATCTCCCCTACCATTTTCTACTGCTTGGCTAGAGAAAGGACAGGATAGTCTGGATTGCTCTCTGCCTTATTTTGGTTTGTTTCTCCTTGATTGTTCCTAGGTATCCACAGTAAATGTCACCTCTTATATTGCAAAGACAGTCTGCAAACACCCTCAGCGAGTCTACACAAGAGATTCTTACCCTCATTGGGTCTCCTATTTTACCTCACATCTTATAAGTGGAGTCAAGAACCATTGACTTGATTCTGAATAATCTTAAAAAGCATGACTACAGTGAATAGCCTTGGAAGACAGAATATCTCCTTCTGGAACAAAGATTAGGTTTGTTTACTGTCCTGGGTTACATCTGAAATCCAAGAGGATGAAATGGGAAAACTCTGAAATTTGCCAGGTTCCAAAATGTCCCTGTACCCTTTGTATCCTGCTCCCCAGGGGAAATGGCAACCCACTCCAGTATTCTTGCCTAGAGAGCGCTACCGACAGAGGAGCCTGGCAGGCTATAGTCCACAGGGTCGCAAAGAATTGGACAAGACTGAGCACACACACACACAGCCTCTTCCTGAAGACACACAGGAGCAATATTTAATTGAGGCAGTCAGTCACTAATCAGGGAAGCCCCCACAAATGGAAAAGCGGCTTTCCCAAGCCCTCTTACAGCTGCCTCCAGCACTCAACTCCCCAAACCCATCCAGAGTACCTAAAACTGGCCTGGGGAGTCTAAGCTGAGTCTGAGAAGTGAGAGAGAGGCATTCAAGCTGAATTTAATACCCAAGTGCACAGTAAAGTGCAAGACGTAACACAGTTCAGCAGAGCAAGAGGCTATCAGAGCAGACACCGTCAGGCTGTCCTAGGAGGGAGGCAGAGAAATTGGGGAACATGGCATGGCAGAGGTAGAATTTGGGCTGATCCTGAAGTAGAAGGAGGCCCTGATGGGGGCTAGAGTCCATCTTAAGCAAATGTGGGAGCAAAATTTCCACCTTCTACCCTGGCTCAGGGACTCCCCCTGAACCCACAAAGCCCTCCCAGCACCCGTGCACGTCTCTGTTAGGCAGCTACCAGTGGAGTGGCCCCTAAGTTTGGGCACTGAGCCAGGCACTAGGGTTTTTAACACTTCATCCGGTACATGAGGTCCCTGCTGCCATGGAGATGACAGATGAATAAGCAGAAAGTAAACTGGAATTTGGGGTTGGAAGAGGGTGTATAGGAATAATAAAAGAGGGGGTGTGCCTGAGAGCTGGGGGTTAGGAAGGCTTCACTGGGGAGGGGGCATTTGAATGTAGCCTGATTCATGAGAATAAACCACCTGTGTGAGAATCTGGGGAAGGGTGAGTTTGGGCCAAGCTAGAGCATCAAAAGTCCCAGGTTCGGCACAATGGAACCAGTAAAGATGTGTGTGCGCACGCACATACACCCATCCCCCCCACGAGGGTGGAGTGGTAGAGATTGTCCAGAGGTGTGGAGAGCACCTTGAAGACACACAGGATGGGTTTTGCCTGGGGCCAAGTGTGCCTTGCCCACAATGGACTCTTCCCTTCCCTTCCCTTCAAGTCCAGGCTAGAGATAGAATAGCTGGCCCAGAGCTTTCAGCATAAAATATGATCTTCCTTCTCTAGGGAAGGCTGGGAACCAAAGGAGCACTGGCCCCATGTAGGGAGGCATTTTCCAGACTATTCTATCTCCATGTGGCCAAAAGCCCCTCTTCCTATTTTTAGCCATTCAGGGCACTGATGTTGGAGGTAAATCCACTACCCAGGTTTCAGTGATCTGCAAGGCTTGCTAAGTGGTCCCAATGCAGACTTGACCCACAAAGATGAAAGCCAAAGTGCTCCTTAAAACAGCATTATTGTGCCTCCAAGTGGGCTTTACAGAACCTCTCTGTGTGTAGGCATCTCTGATGAGTCTATCCTCAGAATGTCAATCACATCTTCTTCCTCTGTAAATGAGGTCAGTGGGATATGTAGACGATTTATCTGGTTTAACTAGGACTACCTTGAATAAACCACTTTCCTCATCTTGATTTACCATAAGAGGTTGAGCCCTGATGAAGCTGTGTGATTATGATGGAAGTTCTTGTCCCACTCAGGATTTATATTAATTAATAGGACCATATGCTAATGGTCACCTGTACTTGCAGCCCAGCAGGCAGAAGCGTTGCCAGGCACAGGTTTGGCCAAGTAAGGCTTTCAGGAGCTCCTGTGCTGGGCTCCCAACCAGGGGTCACTCACCTCATTAACGTAGCAGGAATAGAGCCCAGAAGAGATTCCAAGCTGCTGTTTAATAGCTCTCCTGATGTGCAAAGGACAGGAATTCCCACAAGATTCCTTCTTTTTCAGCTTTCTGCCACCAAAAAAGGGGCTCCTAAATACAGAATTAATCTTTGGAGGAAAGTGACACAGAATCACATGGGGAGACAAGCAAGGGCTGCTGCAGAGTCTGCCCAGAACCATGGAACCCACAGGTCCCGTGGGATCACCCAGGGGCACATTGGGGTGTGCTCAGCCTTTTCCTGAGCCTTACTGAATTTTGGGCCTGCCTGAGTCTCTTAGAAAATGGGCTCTGGGAACACTGAAGGGACCTGGGGGTAGGGGGAGTGAGGTCATGGATACTAAGAGTCTAGGTGCAAGGTGGGTCACCAGCTTTATACGCTTTACTCAGACTGCAGTATTTTTAAATGTAGGCAACACACACAGATAATCAGAAGAGTCTGCGTAAAACCCCAAATTCCTGGCTTCAATCAGAAGATCAAAAAAGTTGGCCACATTGAGTCCACAGTCTCTTGTGATGACGAGTGATTCATCTAGCCACCTGTCGGCCAGCTTCCCTTATTTATCTCACCAACCTGGCCCCTGTGACCATCTGAGTCAGTGGACCTCACCATCTAGACAGTGAGGTTGTACCAAAAAGGACTGGGCTTACAGTACCCAGGACCCCAAAGGCAGAGCATATGACCTACTCAGAGAGCTGAGAAGCAGCTGCCTAAATGGAGAGTCACTTCCAAAAGCTAGGGGAGTGGCATTTGTGCTTGATTTCTCCATGGACTAAAAGGGCTTGAGGAGGCACTCCAAAAGGGCAACGGCAGAGACTTTCATGAGGACTGGCCACAGTTTTGTTAAATGCTAGGAACATATCAAGATTCCCAAACCTCTTTTCTGGGCATAAATCATCACACCATAGACATCCGCCTCTGACGTGGTTCAAGCAGCTTTGGGTCCCAAGTGGAGTCTGGACCAGAAGCAGCATTCCATCACTAAACAAGGATACTCTCTTCTACCCTGAGAGCCTCGGCAACTTGTCAGCCTCTTGAGAAGAAGGAATCCCTACCAGCCTTTGACAATGCTAATGTATGCCAGAGGATATGGACAGTAGTCAGAGTTAACACTCCACAGAGACTCAAGTTCATATTTTGTACATGATAATAATGCAGGTGTCACAGGGCAAATAAAGACAGGCAGGTTTGTGCCTCCACAGCCAAACCAGGCTCAGAAGCCCACTGAGATCTTGGCTCCCCACCTGCTCCTTCCTAACTCTCATGCCCACGTTCCACCTCTTCCAGGAAGTCCCAGCCAATGATAGACCAGGAAGCTTGGGGTGCGTGCACGTGCATGCACACACACACACACACATGCACACTTATACCCTGCACTTGTCAGAAATGTGAAAGCCACTCAGTCATGTCTGACACTTTGAGATCCCATGGACTATATACAGTCCATGGAATTCTCCAGGCCAGAATACTGGAGTGGGTGGCTGTTCCCTTCTCCAGGAGATCTTCCCAACCCAGGGACTGAAACCAGGTCTCCCACATTGCAGGTGGATTCTTTACCAGCTGAGTCAGCAGGGAAGCCTACAAGCCTCAGAAGCTTTGTGCATTAGTCAGTGAGTGCAGTCCGTGCAGTCATGCTTTGGGCCCATATGATCTTCGGAGGGTTTCCAAAGCAACATGTTTTGGAGTTGAATTACAAGATCAGAAGAATTGGGGAACTGTTGTTTTAAAACAACACTGCTGAGATAAAATTTAATGGTATAAGAAATACAATATTTTGAAAACATGAAAATAAACATTCTGCAGAGCCTGGATATAGGAAGCCGTGCGGCACAGTTTGTGAAAGCTGCTCTGTTGTGGAAGAAGTATAACAATTTGTAATCGCCTTGTAAATCTCCCTTATGAGAGGCAGCTCCTGTAAACATTTCTTCATACTTTTTCTAATATTTACATAGTGCTGTTAGAAGTTATTGGACAGGGGTGATTTTCACTGGTAACTCTCTCATTCTGAAGGAGCTGCCAAAGAACTCATACTGGAGATGACAGGAAGGAAGATGTCCCCTACAGGGTCACATGGATGACACTGCTCCTGAACTCTTCCTTTTGAAGGCAAATTCCTTGACTCCGCAGGCCTCTATCTCCCCAATTATAAAATGAGAAGCAATCATGCCTCCAGTTCCTTTACTTTGCAGCATACATTACTGCTTGGTTCCAGGCATTTAATGATGCCCTGGGAATAAAACGACAAAGTAAAAAAGCCACCATCCCTAATTTCACAGAGCTTCTGGTCCAAAGACAGAGAGAAGTATTATTAATCGAAGGATCACATAGAAAAGGCAATATTATAAGTGTGCAACTACCATAAATGAAAGATATACAGTTTACTTGGGGTTTCTCAGAGGGAGATCTGACTTGGTCCAATCTTCAAGGGTGTAGAAAACTTTTCCTAGGAGCTGCCATTCATCAAAATGGAAACGATGGGAAGGTACCAAGTTTGAGGAATGGGTCTTTGTGAAAGATTTTAAACTGGCTCCATACCCAGGCGTGGAGCACACAGAAAGGATCTCAGATGGAGATATGAATGTGTAAGGAGGAAGTTAGGAACTTGCATGCAGTTTTTAAGAGATGATATGCTGTGTTAGCCAAAATGTTTTTTTCTGAGTTTATCCCAAACAATGTTACAGAAAAACCCAAACGTATGTTTTGGGCAACCCAATAATAAAAAGAGAATAGAAATGGATCAGACTCTATAAAACCCATGTTAATGAAGTGTTTCTCCACTTTGGTTGCTAGTCAATGTGAACTTCCAGATGTTCAAGCTGGTTTTAGAAAAAGCAGAGGAACCAGAGATCAAATTGCTAACATCCACTGGATCATCAAAAAAGCAAGAGAGTTCCAGAAAAACATCTATTTCTTCTTTATTGACTATGCCAATGCCTTTGACTGTGTGGATCACAATAAACTGTGGAAAATTCTGAAAGAGATGGGAATATCAGATCACCTGACCTGCCTCTTGAGAAACCTATATGCAGGTCAGGAAACAACCGTTAGAACTGGACATGGAACAACAGACTGGTTTCAAATAGGAAAAGGAGAATGTCAAAGCTGTATATTGTCACCCTGCTTATTTAACTTATATGCAGAGTACATCATGAGAAACGTTGGGCTGGATAAAGCACAATCTGGAATCAAGATTGCCGGGAGAAATATCAATAACCTCCGATATGCAGATGACACCACCCTTATGGTAGAAAGTGAAGAGGAACTAAAAAGCCTCTTGATGAGAGTGAAAGAGGAGAGTGGAAAAGTTGGCTCAAAACTCAACATTCAGAAAACGAAGATCATGGCATCTGGTCCCATCACTTCATGGGAAATAGATAGGGAAACAGTGGAAACAGTGTGAGGCTTTATTTTGGGGGGGCTCCCAAATCACTGAAGTTGGTGATTGCAGCCATGAAATTAAAAGACACTTACTCCTTGGAAGGAAAGTTATGACCAAATTAGATAGCATATTCAAAAGCAGAGACATACTTTGCCAACAAAGGTACATCTAGTCAAGGTTATGGTTTTTCCAGTGGTCATGTATGGATGTGAAGGTTGGACTATGAAGAAAGCTGAGCACCAAAGAATTGATGCTTTTGAACTGTGATGTTGAAGAAGAGGGGACTCTTTTTTTTTTAATAAATTTATTTATTTTAATTGGAGGTAAAGTAATTAACCTCCAATTAAAATAAATAAATTTATTTTTTTTTTAAAAAGAGTCTCTTGGACTGCAAGGAGATCCAACCAGTCCATTCTAAAGGAGATCAGTCTTGGGTGTTCTTTGGAAGGAATGATGCTAAAGCTGAAACTCCAGTACTTTGGCCACCTCATGCAAAGAGTTGACTCATTGGAAAAGACTCTGCTGCTGGGAGGGATTGGGAGCAGGAGGAGAAGGGGACGACAGAGGATGAGATGGCTGGATGGCATCACCGACTCGATGGACGTGAGTCTGAGTGAACTCTGGGAGTTGGTGATGGACAGGGAGACCTGGTGTGCTGCAATTCATGGGGTCACAAAGAGTCGGACACAACTGAGTGACTGAACTGAACTGAACTGAGTCAATGTGAAGAGCTTTAGACATTCTGATGCTTGGGTTCCACCTACAGAACTTATTAATTTATGATTGAGTTGGTCTGGGATGTGACCTGAGCATCTCGTTTTTTGAAAGCTTACCAGGTGGTCCTAATGTATGGCCGTGGTTGAAAACTACCGACTTAACAGCTGGGAAGAGAAAAAGAGGCTGCAAAGGAAACAGAAAGTATTATGCAGAGAAACAGGAAAATCAAGCAGGAAGGAGGAGGCTCAGCTGTGCCAAGTGCTGCTGCGGGTCAGTAGGATCAGAACTGAAAGTGCCCTTTGGCTTTAGAAACACGAAGGTCCCAGGAGACATTGGTAAGAATCATTCACTATCTTGTTTCGTGGCCTCTCAGGAGCTGGGCTGATTTGACCATCACAGCAGTCAGGTTTTATAAAGATATAGCAGGTAGCACCCAGCATGATTTGTAATGAGTTAAGTCAATGGTGGAGGAGTCTAATGGCTGCCCTGGATATGTACTGGTACAACCTCTGTGGAGGGGAGTTTGTTTATATCTGTCAGAATTATAGATGTGGAATTCTCTAGTGGTCCAGTGATTAAGAATCCACCTGCCAGTGCAGAGAGCATGGGTTTGATTTCTGGTCTGGGAAGATTTTACATGCCATGAGTCAACCAGGTGTCTGCACCACAACTCAAGGGCTGAGCTTATGAGCCACAACTACTGAACTCACGCTTTGCACACCACAGTGAAGGGTAGCCCCCACTTGCTGCAACTAGAGAAAGCCCACATGTAGCAGTGAAGACCCAGTACAGCCAAAAGTAAATAAATAATTGTTTTTAAAAAATTAAAAATGCATATACCAGGAATTCCACTTCTAGGAAGCATGGCACAGTGACAAATGCAGAGAGTTATCCACTGAAACAGTGCTTATGACAGCAACGGACTGGAAATCATGTAGATTCCCGTCAACAGAGAGTGCTATAACTGTAGTAGGAATACAGGCACTCGTGTATACCTCTACGTAAAAATCTCCAAGATGCAGCAAGTGAAGACAAGCATTGTGTATAGCAGTGAGCTAACACTTTTCATACAAAATAGGGTTCAGTTCAGTTCAGTCACTCAGTCGTGTCCGACTCTTTGCGACCCCATGAATCGCAGCACACCAGGCCTCCCTGTCCATCACCAATTCCCAGAGTTCACTTAAACTCACATCCATCGAGTCAGTGATGCCATCCAGCCATCTCATCCTCAGTCATCCCCTTCTCCTCCTGCTCCCAATCCCTCCCAGCATCAGAGTCTTTTCCAATGAGTCAACTCTTCACATGAGGTGGCCAAAGTATTGGAGTTTCAGCTTCAGCATCAGTCCTTCCAATGAACCCCCAGGACTGATCTCCTTTAGGATGGACTGGTTGGATCTCCTTGCAGTTCAAGGGACTCTCAAGAGTCTTCTCCAACACCACAGTTCAAAAGCATCAATTCTTCGGTGCTCAGCCTTCTTCACAGTCTAACTCTCACATCCACACATGACCACTGGAAAAACCATAGCCTGGACTAGATGGACCTTTGTTGGCAAAGTAATATTTCCACTTTTCAATATACTATCTAGGTTGGTCATAACTTTCCTTCCAAGGAGTCAACGTCTTTTAATTTCATGGCTGCAGTCACCATCTGCAGTGATTTTGGAGCCCATAAAAATAAAGTCTGACACTGTTTCCACTGTTTCCCCATCTATTTCCCATGAAGTGATGGGACCAGATGCCATGATCTTCGTTTTCTGAATGTTGAGCTTTTTCACGCTCCTCTTTCACTCTCATCAAGAGGCTTTTTAGTTCCTCTTCACTTACTGCCGTAAGGGTGGTGTCATCTGCGTATCTGAGGTTATTGCTGTTTCTCCCGGCAATCTTGATTCCAGCTTGTGCTTCTTGATACTTATTTGCATGTATCTACTTTCTCTGCTTCCCTTGTAGCTCAGTCAGTAAAGAATCTGCCTCCAGTGCAGGAGACCCAGGTTCAATCCCTGGGTTGGGAAGATCTCCTGGAGAAGAAAATGGCAATCCAGTCCAGTATCCTTGCCTGGAAAATCTGATGGACAGGGGAGCCTGGTGGGCGGCAGTCCATGGGGTTGCAAAGAGTCAGGCACAGCTGAGCAGCTAACAGTTTACCTACTTACTTATTTCTCTGCAAGGACACTTGGTACAGGTGACTTTATTGAGTGCTAGGTGACTGGGGAACGGAATAAGAGAGAAATTTTTCACTGTTTGTTACCTTTTAATCTTTTGAATTTTGAACCATTGAACCCTGTTGAAAATAAAACTGTGATGGTAATGCTATTTCCCTGCGAAGAACAAAGTAGGGTGCACCCATATTCTGGGGTATAATCTGAGTGGGCTCTTACAGGTACCACACTGATCACTGCAAGTCTTCTAAAATGCATAAAAGGGTGTTGAGGTTTCTGTCGTTGTTTCACTGTTTGTTTTAAGTCAATAAGATTTGAAAAACTGAGATTTATCTTTTAGAGTTTAGCCTAGGCGATTGTTCATTAATGTCAAATATATACCCTAGATGATATCAAATTCCTAAATTCTAATTCCTAGTTATTGTAGTTCAGTCACTCAATCCTGTCTGACTCTTGTGACCCCATGGACTTCAGCAATCCAGGCTTCTCTGTCCTTCATCAGGGAAGGTGGTTTCCTCCTAGAGCTTGATCAAACCCATGTCCATTGAGTTGGTGATGTCATCCAACCATCTCATTCTCTGTCATCCCCTTCTCCTCCTGCCTTCAATCTTTCCCAGCATCAGGATCTTTTCTAATGAGTCAGCTCTTTGCATCAGGTGGCCAACGTATTAATTCCTACTAACTAAACTTTCTGAGGTTGGTATAGAATTGGTGTAGGAGCCATGGGTCTAGATTTGAGTCCTACTTTTGTCGATGTTTTACTGAGTAGTCTTGGGTGAGTTTCTTCATCTCTTTTCACTTCAGTCTATAATGTAAGCTTGGTAATCCTTGCTTTTAGCTGCCTCCTGTAAACTATAAGGAACAAATGACATCATAGCTTTGTGTGTGCTAAGTGAGGGCTTCCCTGGTAGCTGAGTTGGTAAAGAATCTGCCTGCAATGCAGGAGACCCTGGTTCAATTCCTGGGTCAGGAAGATCCCCTGGAGAAGGGATAGCCTACCCATTCCAGTATTCTTGGGCTTCTCTGGTGGCTCAGATAGTAAAGAATCAATCTGCAATGCTGGAGACCTGGGTTTGATCCCTGGGTTAGGAAGATCCCCTGGAGGAGGGCATGGCAACCCACTCCAGTATTCTTGCCTAAAGAATCCCCATGGACAGAGAAGCCTGGTGGGTTACAGTCCATGGGGTTGCAAAGAGTTGAACATGACTGAGCAACTAAGCACAGCACGGAGCACATGCTAAATGAGCTGCTGCTGCTGCTGCTAAGTCGCTTCAGTCATGTCCGACCCTGTGTGACCTCGTAGACGGCAGCCCATCAGGCTCCCCCATCCGTGGCATTCTCCAGGCAAGAACACTGGAGCGGGTTGCCATTTCCTTCTCCAATGCATGAAAGTGAAAAGTGAAAGTGAAGTCACTCAGTCGTGTCTGACTCTTCGCGGCCACATGGACTGCAGCCCACCAGGCTCCTCCATCCATGGGATTTCCCAGGCAAGAGCACTGGAGTGGGGTGCCATTGCCTTCTCCAGCTAAGTGAGCTATCACGATGCTTACAAATGTGGTGTCAGTACACACAGATTGTTAGATTACTGCTTGAAATCTGAAGATTTCCTGTAATAAATAAATACCTCCAAGAGAACTGACAATAGCCAGAGTTGATTATAGGCCAAATAACTCAATGATTTTCCAAACCTTAACCTTTGCCACATGCCCAGGAGAAAGCAGATAACCATCTGAGCTAAACTGGAGTTTCTCAGTCTTTAGAAAGGACTTCTCACTGCAAGATGAGTACAGTACACAAAGAAGGTCTGGGTTGGCCACATGCACAGAGAGGTGGATTGGCTAACTTCCTAAGTGGTCCATCAAGAAAGAGGCTTGAGGGGTAGCCATTAACTCACCCAGTTAAGAGGATCAATCCACAGCCTCTCTTGGCAGGACTGGCAAGACAGTAAAGTGGCTGTCAAACTCTCCCAGAGGTCCTCAGAGCTTTAGGCTAGTGATGGGGTCTGTAGAATATGAGTGCTATAATATGGTAAAGGTAGGCTTTGTTCATTTACTTTATCTTTAGAGTTAACATTAATAAAATAGTGATTTTTCTTTTTACAGAAAATTGTAAAGTTTCTTCATAACACAGAGATTTGAGCCTGTATATCTCACTAATTTTCTCTTTCCTGCTGGTATATATAAGTGGGGAAAGCATGTATTAGTGTTCAGCACTCTGGAAATGGAAAAGCCCAATTGCAGGTAGAAACACTGCAAAATTCTGCCTGCCAGAGAGTAATGGGAAGGCCAGTGCAGCAAGAACCTGTCAGATGCAAGAGAGCTCACTTGCCTAGGTGGTGATCAGAATTCAGTGACTCCACCAGCCCCTGGAACCTGCAGAGTGAGCAGGTGAAGTGATGCGGAGCAGAGGGGCCTCCAGGAAATACTGGAATCCTACCAGGATTCATTTAGGTGAAGCGGTCCCAAACGGCACCCAATCAAGTTTCAGCAGCCCCTACTCCATCCTGCCAACTGTTGAGGTCCCCATTGACATCTCAGCATTCAGAGAAGGAGAGGGAGGGGTAGGGGAGAGGCCCAGAGTTCTCTGCTCCCCTCACCCATGTACTGAGAAAATGGGTAGCAGGTCCCCTTCACCCACAATGTCCTGCTCCATCCCACCCTTAATGGGAGGAGTCTTTGGGAGAAAAAAATATAGGAGTTAGCAAGAGAAAGCTGTGTCAGTCCTACAGATGTTTCACTCAGATGAAGGTGGAGACACAAGGAGACCAAGATTTGATGTGAGACTTGAAGAAGGAGCAAGGAAACCCAGGAGGAAGGCAGATGAAGAGAGGAGGCTATTCAGGGTATGTGTAGGAGGGGAAGCTGGTCCTGCCTCAGAGAGGAGCTTGAAGAATCTCAGTTTCAAGTTCATTTTGCTCCCTGACAAGCGGGATGGGAGCCTTCATGGTGAAGGACCCGCACCCCTCCCTAGTCACTGATGGCACAGCTGCATAATCTAGAATTAAGAATCCTACACTTCTGGGCAGTTGCAGGACCGTTCACTGTTTGTTTTTCACTGTCGCTTTCATTTTTAATTTCCCAAAGTGTTTCACTGCAACTTTTATATCAGCAAAAAAGATGTTTTAAAATTAAAACAAACCAACAAAACCCTTGAATCTCATCTGCAACCAACATTCAGGGTCATTCTCTGGACACACAGACACCCACTGACCTAGCAGGGTGCCCATCACTTCCCCCAACACCACACCCACGCCCTTCGTCACACAGCTCTTGTTCCCCCTCACACCCCGGGGGACCAATCCTTCTGATGAAGCCAACTCCGATGGCGTATCCTGAAGGGCGTCACTCACAATCACCCCAGCTGGTGCAGTTTGTCTGCCTCACTGCACAGCACACGCCGTTTGGTTTATGACCAGAGCCCCATGAGGCTGGGTGGAGTCTGTGTCTAACACAGAATCTGGCACCAAGTTTGTGAACAGAGGCCATGGGTGCAAGGCTCTCTGGGTCAAATCCCCATAAGGTAGCAGCCAGGGAAAGACATGCCAGGAATAGGCTAAATGCCTCCTGTGTGCCAACTCATTTGATCCTGGAAACAACGCTGCAGGTTAGGTCCCACCAGGTTAGGTCCCATCTTCATTTTACACAGTCATAGGACTCTGGGACGGTCAGAGGTCCAGGCGGTGGTAGGGCTGGGATGTCAGCTTCTGTGACCTGCCTTCAGACCTGGGTATGTAACCAACACTAGCAAAGCTCTCTGATATTTTGCTTTCCCCTTTAGAGAAATGTTGTCCATGTCACAGCTTCTTAAAGAGACTGTGGAAAAGCCTTCTGTGCCACCTGCTGTAAGACTGGCAGTTGGGAGGAGAACAATCACTTCTTCCCATTTATGGAGCCTTCTGCATAGACACTGAAAGGGGAAGGAATGTCATGAGCAGCGAGTTCATTCTGGGTCACATTTCCTTCCAGTTAGTATCTCCCAACCCAGCAGTGCAACATTTTTGACGACCTTCACCCTGGATGCTGCAGAAAATAAGTGAGTTAAAGACCAGCATTTAGAAACTCCTTTTATTACTCAAAGATTTCTGTGACCCTCCCCCCTCCCCAGTGAATGTCACTCTAAGCAGGCTTGCAAAGAAAAGGAAAGAGAAGAGTGGTTTGTGTTACTGAAAGCCCAGGCTTGAAGTAGGACTGACTCCGGGAGTGCTTTGGACATAGAGTTCTAATGCCTTTTACGTGAGATTACTTTACATGTGATGATTCCAGTTCTGTCTCTCCCTTCTTTCTGCCCCAGGACCACCCTGCCCTAACTTGTCCCTGCTCTCTAGAAAATGGGCCCATGTCAAGGCTTTAGGATGATTCCTTACTGCCTTCCAACCCTGCAGTGATGGTCTCAGCCTCGGCCCTCCACCCACCCTGAGATGCCATCCATCCCCACCTCACCTCTCCTGTAAGAAGAGGGAGTACATGTGAGGGGAGTCAGAGCCCCAGAAACTCAGAAAGAGGGAGAAAGACAGCCGGTAGGGGACGGAGGACCTAGGAGGGTATCCTTGGAGCAGCTCGATGTCCTGGACCCCAGGACAATGCTGGGAGGCTGGGAGCAGGAATGGGGGTGCTGACATGCATGTTGGGAGCTGGTGGTGGTACAGGGCTGAGAGTTCATCGGGTAAGTAAAGCCAGGAGTGGAGGATGGAGGGGACTGTGATGGGCCTGCCCTGTGGAGGGCAGCGTATGTGGGAGGAAGCTCCAGGGGAGCAGAGGAATGGAGTGAGCGGCCAGCCTCTGACTCTCTGTCTCCCCTGAGGCTCTGCTCTCCTGGGCCCCCGAAGCGCAGCAAGATAAGACCGCAATCACCTCATGACTGATGGCCAAGACATCACACAGACAAGCATCCGTGCATTTCTGTCCAAACTGAGGAAGTTAAAGAAGCCCAGGTGAAGGACTGGAAGGTGTCCAAGCAGTCACACTAACTGCAAGAAAGAAGTTCGGGGTGGGGACACCCTCCCAGGGACCACAGGAGGAGTGGCGGCCAGGCTCTGAGACCCTGGGTTAGGACCGTTGCCTGCTGTAGCTTGAGATGAGGTCCTAGCCCGAACAACCCTGTCACCTGCCAGGGCCCACCACTGTCCGCTCTCCCACTGGGGGTGAGCGGTGCAGGGAAAGGGAAGTTCCAGGCAAGCCCGATGTAGGAGCCAGGGGCTGGCATCTTTCCTGGAACAATGGGTCCCTTGGCCTTCTGTGGCACTGCTAGCGATGCCACCCCTTGCCTCTCAGGAGCTGCCCTGGGGGTTGGGAGGGTGGCGTGCGGTCATTGGCAGAGCCCGTGACCGGTCCTGCTCTTGTTTTGGGGGACAAAGGAAAACAAATGTCTGTGAAATGTTTGTGGCTGTGCCAGTGACTCTTGGGGCAGGAAGGAGGCATTACTGGCATTAGAGTGGACAGGCTTCAGGGATGCTAAGTGTCCCAGCATGTACAGGAATGGCCCTCATAGGAAGGATTTCTCACTCCAAATTTCAGAGGAAACAGTGAAGAGCACAGGCGGCAGCACATCTGAAAGCTTGGCCCTGAGACCCCTCTGCTGGAGAAGGAAATGGCAATCCACTCCAGGACTCTTGCCTGGGAAGTTCCATGGACTGAGGGGCCTGGTAGGCTATAGTCCATGGGGTTGCAAAGAGTCAGACACGACTGAGCGACTTCACTCACTCCCTCCCTCTGCTGGACAGGGCGTGGCACCGACTTTCCAAGGGCTCTGGGCCCCGTCTCCCCATCCCTCCCCATCTGCATGGCTGACAGAGCGGTTCCTTCTGCTTTGCCAGATTCCCCCCACTTAACAGGGACATCATTCCCCTTGCTGGGCACTGGCCCTGAATCTTTGCTCACCCAGACTCACCCTGTCTGCAGAGAGCGGACTCCCACGCGCTCAACCCAGAAGGGGAGCGGAGGCCCAGGCCCACTCCCTCAGGAGGAGGCATGTGCGTCTGGAGGGGGAGACTGAGGCGACCCTCCCGCCACTATGGCCTGAGGGTCCCCAGGTCCTGCCATCCCTCCCAGCCCCTCACCTGCTCGCCTGTCTCCTGCAGAGCCCGAGCCGTGGTCCTCAGCCACTTGTGCCCCTGATTCCCTAGAGTGAGCCCGGAGACGTGCTTGGAAAGGTGGAAGACAGCCCCTCACCCTCCGCAGTTCCTCCCTGGTTTCTGAGTACGGGTAAACAAATTCTGCCACAGGGTATGGACACTGGAGGCCCTGGGATCAAGCCTCCCTCCTCTGAAGGAGTCATGGGTGCCTGCTGCCTAGGTGGGAGGGGGTGAGGGGGAGACGCCGTGGGTCCTCACAGGGCAGCGGACGGTGAGAGACGACCTTCACAAGCCCCAGGCACCATGCAGGCCACGTCACACACTTTGGTGAACTTATCCTAAAGGTGATGAGTGTCCCCAGCAGAGCCCCAGGGTGCTTGGGCAAGATTTCTTGAAGAGACTTGAAGCAGCTTTCAGTGTCCACACTGGCAAGAAGCCCAGATCCTGGGCAGCTCCTCCTGAGGCCTCATGTGATCACACACCAAACCTGAGATCAAGACCAGGTCCCAGAAGCAAAGCCTGGGCCCAGCTCTCCCCAGCACTGGTGGCCCCCGAGCCTGGACCATTCTCTGCATCTCCAGCCAACACTTACTGTACACAGCTCCATCTTAGAGAGACAGAGAGCCAGCTGCCCAAGAGACCTGGCCACTCAAGGTCTCTCAACCTTCTGGAAAGAGCGCTAGTACACAAAAAACACCTTATTTAAATAATACGGCAAAAGCTTAAATAGTACTAATATGCCAGGAACAGATACAAGCATATTAAATGTGTGAACAGATTTAGTCCTCTGAGAGCACCTGTGGCATAAGGCCTCCATTACTAGCAGGGAGGACAGACGGACAGAGGTCAAGAAACTCACACAGCTGGTAGGTAGTGGAGCCTAGTTTTAAACAGAGACAAACCAGTTTCAGATGGTGTTTAGTCATTGCAAAGCCCTGTCCCTCAAATGTGGGGTCATGCATCGGTTTCTGTGGAGGCCTGTGGAAAGAGAACAGCCTTCAGAGAGGAGTGATGGCCTCAGAGGGGCCTAGATGTTCATCCGCAGAAAAAGGAAGAGCATTCTGAGACTGAGAACAGCATGAGAGAGGCAGGTCACAAAAGGGCAAGTCCTGTGGAGGAGAGTGAGCAGGCAGCCCTGGGAAATTTCCAAACTGCTCAGGTAGAAAAATCTTTCTGGCATCAAAAATGTTGCAGTTTTTTTTTTTTTTTTTTCCAAAGTACATAAATTTCATTTAGTTTGTTCACTCAGTGACACTTAAAGGAAAATGCATTTTACTCATCACACAGCATTTACCTACAGAAGTCAAGAGCCAGACACTGGCTTCCCCACAGATGATGCCAAGGCAAGCTAGAGTCACCCGTGGCCCTGGAGCCCAGCATCCTGGGAGGCTCTCCAGGGTCAGAGCGGTATGCACAGGGGGAGCTGGGGAGAGGNAAATGCATTTTACTCATCACACAGCATTTACCTACAGAAGTCAAGAGCCAGACACTGGCTTCCCCACAGATGATGCCAAGGCAAGCTAGAGTCACCCGTGGCCCTGGAGCCCAGCATCCTGGGAGGCTCTCCAGGGTCAGAGCGGTATGCACAGGGGGAGCTGGGGAGAGGTGCAAGTGCCTGGAGGAGGGATTGAGGTTTTGTCCTGCAAGCAGTGGGAGCCAGCAGCAGGTCTCAAGTGGTAGGAAGACAGGCTCTCTGGAAGTGGCAAGGAAAATGTCCAGGTGAAGGGGATGGATGTATCGTGGGAGGTGATCTGTTGGGAGGCCCAGAGATGGTCCAGGCAAAGGAGAGGAGCCTGAGAGAGGGCGGGGCAGCAGAGACAGAGACAGAGGGCGCAAGACGGGCCAGTGACCCATGCAGCACCTGCACTCGCCAGGCTCTGCCTCACCTCATCAGCCTCACCACCTCTTGAATTACCCTGCTTTCCAGATGGGTAAACAGGGGCATGGGGAGGCTAACAGAACTGCCTAAGCACACAGCTGGCAGCTCCCTGGCTGGGGTGCAGTACCAGGGACCAGGTCCTATGCCTATACTAGCGGCCAATGGCCTTGGCCCCACTGAGAGCAAGATGGTGAGAGGCAGGATGGACAGGCTTGGGGACCAGTTCCAACGTGAGTGAGGAGCGAGGAGGGTGGAGGTTTCCAGCGCAGAGGATGGAGGTGTCCAGCGCAGGGGGTGGAGGTGGCAGGGAAGGCTGGGGAGGCAACTGGTCGGTGGGAAGGCAGGGAAGATGGGGGGCCCCAGGGGTGGGGAGACTGGGAGAGAGGGCTCACTTCTTCCCAGTTCTGCCCTATGCCCCTCCCCAAGAGAAACAAAACTAGAAGGGAAGTGAAGCTCATTTTTGTAATAGAGAATTGGAGATTTTGAACTGACATGACAATCAGGACTACTCTGCAAAGACAAACACGGAAGCTGATTGAGAGCAAAATGCGGGCCCATGCAAGAGGCAGGAGTGGCACGCCACCCCTCACTCTCCAGAAACCAACAGAAGACCCCTGCCCCACACTGGTAGCCCTGAGATTGAGATCTACATTTTGACCCTGGCAGACATTCACTCCAGGAGAAGGAACAGGGAGACAGAAGAAGAGAAAGGTGCGAAGAACTCAGCTGCCAACAGGCCCTGCCAGAGCGGCCAGGGCCCCAGCTGAGTAGCTTGAGAAGAGAGTGCAGACAGCTCTCCTGGCTCCTAGCAGAAGCACGCCAGCAAACGAGAGGGTCTGAGGCTGCCTGCAGCAGGGGTCACGCACCAGTTCACAGCCCCTGCAAAGGGGCGAAGATAGCTATTCATCTTGGCAGGCAGCATTTTGCAGAGACAGGATTTCAGCTCCCAGCCTCTCTTTGCACTAATGTCCCCTCCTCTCTCATCGCGTCTTCACTTACTAAGTACTTCTTGGGCACTGAAGAAAGGCAGAGGCTGCCTGCACAGACTGCATTCCCAAGGAGCACCTGTGTGCACTGCAAAACAAGCCCAGGGCACGAAGAGTGAGAGCGAATGAGAGAGTCCTGTGCCAGGTTAGTGAAGGAAAGGGACCTCCGCAGGGCCTGTCTGATGCCTTGCTACATCCTCCCTATGGAGAGCAAACTTCAGGAATTCCAGCTAGGGCCAGACTCTGCAACAAGCCCTCAAAGAGGGTGGAAGCCTGGGACCATCCTTGCTCAAGGTGCCTGAAGATGCAAGACAAGTTTAGGGGATACCTGCCCTCTAGGCCCTTGGCACAATCCCCTGTTTAGTCGTCTTCCAGCCCTCGCACTATAAAAGCCCTTGTCTATGTATTTGCTGATTTGTTCAGCATCTGTCTCTCCCACTCTCATGCAAACTACAGAAGGGCAAATGTTGTCAATGTTTCCTGTTGTTATTTCCCCAGAATCTGCCAGAGTATGCCAGAAATTGCGTGTGTGTGTGCTCAGTCGCTCAATGGTGTCCAACTCTTTGGGACCCCATACATTGAACCCACCAGGCTCTTCTATCCATAGAATCTCCCAATCAAAAATATGGAAGTGGGTTGCCATTTCATACTTAAGGGGATCTTCCTGACCCAGGAATTGAACTCGCGTCTCTTGTGTCTTCTGCACTAGCCACTGGATTCTTTACCACTGTGCCACCTGGGAAGCCCATGCCAGAAATCAAGGCTTGTCAAGTGACTGAATGATACAGAATGAAGCATGGTTGTTCTGTGGACCTGGGGACTGTCTTCTGACTGCCAGTATTAAGGAAGAGTGTGTGTTTAGCCTGTAGAACAAACAACCCCCAGAGTATGAGCTGGGCTCAGTCTACTCCTAGCCTGTCCATGTTCCTCTCAGTATCTGAGCAACTCATGCAGCTGCCCTGAAGCCCCCACCCGACCAGATCCACAGTGGCCCCCGGCTTCATCCACTTCTGGTGGGCAGGGAAGGAGCCCCAGACTTTGGAGGCACAAGAAGTGTGGCCCTTCTTGAATCCCTGAAGCAGCTGAACAGCAGTAACCCTACTCTCACATTGCACCGACGCCTGCCTCCACGTGGAGAGGCTCAGCCCAGGGCTGTCTAACCAGAACCAGTACCTGGGCAAGCTACTACGTGGGGTCTGTCAGACATACATCCTGGCATTTTCTCTCCTGTGGGGGGGGGGGGGGGAGGGCAATGAAACACTTCACTTGTCTCCAAGATCTCACTGGGCAGTGAGCTTCCCAGATCTGTCTTGATAATGAGTCTGTTCTGTTTCTGCCCACAGAACATGGTCCTCTCTGCCTCAATTTGGTTGTGTTACATGTTTGGCCCATTGTGATCTTTCTCCTTTGGCCAACCCAACAGGGACCAGGTACAGATTCTGGGTCTGTCCTACTGGCTTCTTGAACCTGGCTGACTCATGGGCCAGTCCCAGGCTCCCTTGCAACTCTGCCACTTACAGAGCCCAGTATCTTAGATTCAAGAGGGTTTGAGCATCCTCCCTAACCCAGACCATTCTTTGGGCCAGCAGAGAGGCAATTAAAGATCTGTTTGCTAGTTGTGTGGTTTGCATCCCTCTTCTCCTTCAAGAAGAAACAAATATCCTGAAGAGGTAAATTCACAGGGAAGCCGCATTACTCAGTGGGCTGTTTTCCAGAGCTCCTGAGCTGAAAGCAGGGAGTAGGGGAAAGGCCAGCACCGGCACATTAATAATGGATGCTGTGCCGCCAAGAAGCCCGCTGTCTGAGCTTGTGGCTTTGCAGAAGTCCAATTAGGACTGAATTATAGTAATCAATAGAGCAGCAGGGTTTAGATCAGAAAGAAAGGCCCTGTTCTTCTGAGGGCAATTTATGAGAGCGTGAAAGAAACATGTTGGTATAACTGAGGATGAGCTTGCAGACTACAGGCTCTCCTGGGTCTGGGACGACTTTGAGGGAATATCCAACTGGCTGTATGTAAACCAGAGCCAAAGGGCCTTTCCTCCAAGAAGGGGTGAGGATGGCAGCATCCCGGCCAGCACTGCAGGTGAGTGAGGGGAGGGGTCTTTGGAATCAGACACCCGTGGGGCGCCCTTGGCAGGTTTGCCTCTCTGAGCTCCTCTCTGCACAGGTCCTCATATGCAAACTGTGACAGTTAATGATGATATATCGCTTACTGGAGATCTGCTAAGATAGGTGTCCTGACCACACACGAAATGGTAACTACGTGAGGTGATGGGTATGTTAATTAGCTTGATTGTGGTGATCATTTCACAATGTATATCACAACATCATGTTGTATACTTTAAATATAAACAATCTTTATCTGCCAATCATACCTCAATTAGGCTAGGAAAAAATACCTGCTCCCCAGAACTATTATGAAATCTCTACAGAAACGCTGAATCAATGCCTGGCCCCTGGGTACACAAGGATGCCCTTTTCCCTCCACCTCCCCTCCCCAGCATCTCGCAGGTCCCCCTCCACACCTTTGGCCCTGCTGTCCTGCCTACCCTGCATGCCGGCCTCCTGGGTTATCCCAGCCTTGCTCCTCCAGGATCCCTGGATGCATGCAGAGTGCTCCTGATTCCTGCCTTTGAAAGAGAGCCCTTTCCTTGTGCTTTAACCTGACCTCTGACGGAGCAGATGCCACCCCAGACAGGTCAGGCCAGTGGCCAGCTGGACAGTAGGAGAGGCTTCCTGAGTCCCCAGCTCCAGGGGGTGGGCCCAGCCCCCCTCGCTCATGGCCCTGTCACTGTGCCCACAGCTCACATGGGGCAATCAGTGACAGCGTGTCTCAGAGCGGCTGCCCCACTGCTGGGAGTCACACATCGCCTTTGTCAGGGGCTGGAAAGGTCCTTGTTCTGTGGAGTGCTGCTTATATCTGTGTGGCCTGGTTCATGGTACTTTGAAGCATCAGAGAAGGCAAAACAGAGAAAAATGGAATTAGCAGGAAAGGAGGTGAGAACAGGAGGGGGGCTGTTTGGTGGGTAGGAGCAGCAAATGTCCCGTTCATGGATCACAGCTTCATCGTGGTGAAAGGCCTTGTGTAATCCAATGAAGTGATGAGCCATGCCCTGTAGAGCCATCTAAAATGGACGGATCACAGTGAAGAGTTCTGAAAAAACACGGTCCACTAGGGGAGGGTGTGGCAACTCATCCCAGTAGTCTTGCCTGGAGAACACTGTGGACAGGACGGCATCACCAACTCAAAGGACATGGATTTGAGCAACCCCTGGGAGATAGTAGAGGCCAGAGGAGCCTGGCATGCCAATGTCCATGGGGTCACAAAGAGCTGGACATGACCTAGTGACTGAACAACAGTAACAGTAGAAAATGCACTGGGAAATGAGCGCGCAGAGCAGGACTCTTGGTCCAAACGAGCACACAGACTTCTCCCCTCAAATGGCCCTTTTCTTTTCCTATCTAGGAGCAAAGTGAAACCATTAGTGGGGTTTTTCCAGGCCACACTGGAACACAAGCTGTAGCTGGGAAAACAGCAGTTGGAATTCTTAGAACTGGAAGAGGAAACCCAGAGGCACAGCCTGCATGATTCTAGACACCGTGCAGATTCTGAGCACATTGCCTCACTTCCCTGGCTTCTTGTAGCTGCCCCATAAAAGAGGTACTCCTACCATCCCACTTTGCAAATAAGAAAGTGGAGGTACAGAGCCACACAGATACTCTCTAGATCCCTCTTAGCTCTGGTTCCCAGTGGCAGCAACACGTATGCCATCAATTTCAAACAATGCCTGCGTGGGACCCTGACTCATGATCTCAGCTTCTACCGCTTGCTTGGGAGGCTGGTGTCATTTAAACATCATTTTAGGGAGCAAAGCCACAAAACTCCCCTTCAGTTCAAGTCAGCAAGTGTTCACTGAACACCTGTGCCTTGAAGACTGTAACTGCCACTGCCTTGAACCTATCATACCTGGGACATCCAGGAGCCTGGACTCTGCTGAAAACACAGCCAAAACTTTGCAATCAGACCCACTTAGACACCATTGTTTTTCTAACCATCAGTGTGGAACCATTTCCTTTCACATCCAGGAGACAGAGTGCCAAGTGACCCTTGGCTTGAACTGCAGAGTTGGCATTATCCATCAGAAGAGCCCTTCATGCATTAGCATAATCGCTCCAGGAGAGCACAGAACATTGTCCTCAAAAGCAGGAAACACTGCCTGGCAGCACAGTCTACAGAAATGACTGATATTCACTTACACCTGGAGCCAAGGTGGCCTCAAAGCACTGCACAGCACACACGCTGGGTAGATCCTGACCTCTGATGGGCAGCGAAACAGCCAAAAGCCAAGAGGGAGCCTTAGCCCTCCTGAAGCTGCTAAAGCTGACCCTCGCCCAAGCCAGAGTGCACCTTCAAGCAGTCTGTCCACCTCTCACTCCCACCAAAGCTCCAGATAGCCTAACTTGACCTTCTGGCTCCACATATGGGCCTCTTAACTGTCTCTCCATGCTTATCCTTCTGGCAGTATTCTCTATGGCTTGCTGGGTGAATGCTCACACTCACATACTGAGGCTATAAAACTGGATGGATAGAGAAATGGAAGAATAGATAATCACATCCTATATCTTCCCAACCCTGTGGTCCAATCTTTATATAGACACATGCAGTCTGGGTTAGATCACCAGTCCAGGTTTGATGCATGAGACAGGGCACTCAGGGCCAGTTCCCTGGGACAACCCTAAGGGATGGGATGGGGAGGGAGGTGGGAGTGGGGATCAGGATGGGGGACACACGTACACCCATGGCTGACTCATGTCAATGTGTGGCAAAAGCCATGTCAATATTGTAAAGTAATTTGGCTCCAAGTAAAATAAATAATTTTTTAAATGACTACTACTAATAATAAAGTCTTTAATGTCCTTCCCCTAAAATCATGTGAAAGGAATTTCAGTCCATAACACACACACACACACACACACACACACACACACACACATGCATGCACACACACATGCTGACATGACCCATCTCTTCCCCAATCTCCCACAGTTCTGATATCCCCTAGAGAAAGCCTCTCTCCCCTGCACAGACTCTCTCCCTCTGAGCTCATGGCATATGCTCTTCTGCTCTCCTGCCCCTACACTCCAATGCTCTGCACCTGTCTCCTCCCATCAAGGCCCAGGTCCCAGTGATTGACAGCAGAGAGAGGGGTGGGGAAGTTGAGGAGCTCAGGCAGCTGCTGTCCACCTGAATGGGAAGGGAAAGGGGACAAACAGAATACCATGCACGTCAGGCCCCTAACTGGCAGTTAGGCGCTGAGACTCACCCAGTCTGGATGTATCACTAAGCACAAGTTGTGCAGCCCTCAAGCAAGTTGTTGAACTTCAGCAGGAAGAGAAAGGGAACCTCTGGCCCTCATGCTGTTGGGCTTAAGAATAACAGATGGAAGTGTTTAAAACAGTGCCTGCACATGGGAAAGGTCAGCTTCACTGTCTGGGATTGTTAGTGGCCGTTTCATCTGAATTTCCTCACATAGTTGGGTTTCCATATAGATATTTTTAGAAACTTTTTCATTTTTATTTATGTTATGTCTTCGGCTAGGCTATGCATGGCATGCAAGATCTTAGTTCCCTGACCAGGGATTGAACCTGTGGCCCCCTGCATTGGAAGAGCAGAGTTTTAACCACTGGGCTGCCAGGGAAGTCCCCACTTATCGGTATCGATAAAACTCTTAGATTGAGTGGGATGAAAATCTAGTTTATTTAATTAAACAGTTTCCCAGATGAATTTCATCTCTGCACCCTTTCCCTAACATGGGGGAACCCACTGCCCACCAGCAAGTATTGCAGAAAGAGAGAGAAAAGAATAAGAGAGGCGCTGATAGAATCTGAGGTATACACCCCAGATGAGATGAGGGGTAAATGCTGTGCTGTTGTTTCCCCAAAGGAGGACAAGTTAATCACAGCTCTTATGGTGGAAAACTAGAAAATCAACTCAAAATGCTTTAAACTGAAAAGAACTAAAACTTAACTAAATTAAAAAGTCCAGAACCAAGTCTTTCAGACAAAGCTCAATCCAGTTTTACTGTTACCGTCTCTTGATTCTATTTTTCTACATGTTGCCTCATTTCCAAGCATAATTTCCTCTTTTGACTACAGCAGTACCTGGTGTATACCCTACAAGCTCAGTGGTACCAATAAGCACAGGTAACCTTGCCCAGTAGGCCTACATAGTTCCCGGGGTTAGTTCTAGTTGGAGGGCCTTGAGTCATGCTGCCTCCCGAGGAGTGTAAAGCACTGGTGGGCCAAGCCTTCATTCCACACCCTCTCATGAATCCAGAAAGGCTGGTAGCCTCTCTCACTCTGCACAGAGCAAAATTTAAAAATGAAGTCCAATTTCTATATCGGGGGCTAGATGCTGGGCAGACAGGAGCAGTGGGGATCCACTCAGAGAAAAAAGATTTGGGGTAGGGGTGTGGGTGACAGTTGTTTGAAATACATGAGAAGCCCTTCCCCATCCTCTCCTGGGAACCCTATCTTACAACATTGTTCTAAAATGAAGACCAGCCATGGGAGAGCAACACCCACTTTTGTGCCCTCCCCACAGACTGACAAGGAACCAGAAGTGAGTGGAGCTGGGATTATGGGGAGG
Source organism: Neotragus moschatus (assembly GCA_006410615.1). Lineage (NCBI taxonomy): Eukaryota > Metazoa > Chordata > Mammalia > Artiodactyla > Bovidae > Neotragus > Neotragus moschatus. Next base: position 114,500 of record SJYA01002335.1, read on the forward strand.
GGCCTGTGGAAGCCCCCTCCTTGGCACCATAGCTCCTCCTTTCTTCCCACCCCAAGCCAACAGAAGCTGGCATCCTGGGTCCCAGGTCATTTATTCTCCACACTGCCCACGAGTCTCACCCTATTGCCCTGGGGCCTCTGTGATCTGCTTGAGAGCCCACAGGCTGGGATCAGAATCATGACGGGCATGGGCTCATCAGCCCATTCTTGTGCCCTGGCATACAGTAGGTCCTGGGCGAGTATTAACCTGAGACTGAACCTGCAAATGGATGATCACTACATCGTGTGCGAAAATAGAATTCTGACCCATAATCTGCAGCAAGCAGCCAGACAACAAACACATCATCTATAGTAACTCATCCAGGAAGCCAGCCCATTACCTGCGAGCCAGATTTCTAGTCAGACCACTATTTCTAGCACCCAGTCCAGGAAGCCAATCACCCCTATAACAATTGGCCCAAACTAACCAGAACTTGGTTCACAACTGACAGCTTCTCTAATTTTTGTCTTAGCTTCCAATTTAAGACCGACTCGAAAAAGCCAAACATGCACCACTAACCAATCACATACAATTGCCTCTAGTTAGGCCACTTATAGCCTCCCTGTGCCAAAAGGGCCTTCCCTTCTTCCTACTATAAAAATTTCCCACCCCTCTAAGTCACTGCTAAAACACTTGTACAATGACTGCCTCCCTTGTTAAAGCAAGCTCTGAATAAAGTGCTTTTGCCTCTTCTCATTGTCTTTGTTTATTGCCACAGAACTACCTCCCACTCAGGCAAGCCCTAGAGCAATGTCATTCTCCTCTCTGGTGACTGGCACCTTGTCCAGTAGGCTGAGCTGGAATCCCTTCCAGTGCCAGGCCTCCTGGATGAGCTGGAGCTGGGCTTGCTTCCTCCCAGAACACACAGAAGACTCACTGCTGAGTGCTCTGTACCCACAGATCCACGTGGAACCAGCAGGGTGAGCACCAGAGGGAGTGTGGGCAGGGAAGGAGGAGGGCACAGGAAGCCACCCCAGGGTGGAGTTTGAGCTCCAAAGCCCTGTGAGTAACACAAGCAAGGCATCTAACCTGGGCTTCAAAGGATGAATTAGGAAGAGAGCAAAGAAGGGTTTGTGCAAATTGGGAGCCAAAGCCTGGAGGTGAGAGAATCTGAAGGAAGCTCCCAATTGTGGCTTAGATCCAGGACTGCTTTCCTTCAGGGCCCAGGGGCCCCAAGCACTTGTAGTTCAAAAGCTCTTTCCAATAAACACAGAATAAAAAGGCTTAGATTTCTGTCTCCTTTTTCTCCATATACATAAAATGATAAAAAAAATCCCTGGGATGGCTGGGATTTATTGGGCAGATTTTTTTGGGAAGTTTTTCTTATATATCTGGACTATGGCTTGTAAATCAAATTTGGTTTCCTTTGCTAGAGAGTAAATTTTTATCTAAGGCCAAGCACCAGGCTATAGGAGAGTTACAGAGAAGGTGAAGCAATACTGGGTGGAAGTTTCCAGCTTACCAATCTTAGCACTCCTTCTTGAGTCCCTGTGCTCTCCATTGAGAGCCATGGGCTCAGATTGGCTGTCTGTTGAGCTCTTCACTCATAAATTCAGATCCATATCTCACACTTGGGTCCAGCACTCTTCTTGGTGGACAATTGCTTTTTGAGGCGGAGCAAACACATCCAGCTTGAAGTTAGGAGCCAGCAGGCTGTTCTGGGTCTCTGTAGGATATGGAGTGCCTGCCTAACCTCTCTGGCTCTTAGATTCCTCAAGCTAGAATGGGACAGTAATGTCCTTCCCATAAGGTCCTTGCAGGATTGAAAATGACTGCGTCTGGAACAGGAGCCATTAGTGAAGTCAGCCCTCCATGTCCTAGCTAAGAGTCACCCCAATGTGAGTGATCTGAACGCAGCCTAGGACTCTTGTCTACAACCAGAACCCTGCAAGCATTCTCTGAGGAAGTGGGAAATAGCTAAACTTTGAGTCAAATCTCTTAAGGATTCTCTGATTTGATTTTTTTTCTTGCTCAGTTGCTATCAACTGCAGGAATTGGTTCTGGGGCTACAGTACAGTGTTGGACTGAACCAAGTCAGCCTCCCCCTTTGTCTCCCCAAGTCCTGCAAACAGCACAGGAATGAGCCTCCAGGGAATGCGGGCCAGTTAGATTTGGGTAAAAACTGAGCAAAGAATTATAAGGCTTGCACACCCCAATAGAACTATCTACTCTCCAGATTTGCTATCGGACTGTCTCCATACGTCTCGTCCCTCAAGACCCTGTTAACTTCAGGTCACCGGGATTATTTTTCTCAGAATTGGGCACTGAGGAGAAAATAACAGCTGACAGAAAGTGACGCAGGGATGCAGGTCTGGAATGCCCCTCCTGGAGTCCGCCCACCCCACAGACACATCTCAGTCAGCCATCGTTTCGGCATCTGTCACCTGGGTGGTGAGAGCTGTGCTCCCCAGGTGCCACTAGAGTTCAAAATCCAAGGGAGATTAAGTTTTACTTATTTAATTAGATTTCCGGAGGCAGAAAAGCAGACTCTCAGCACTTTGGGCCCAGCTATCTTCCTGCGACACCCCTGCTTGGACTCACAAGCACCATGACTCCAGGCAGGCAGGGACAGAATCCATCAAGAGGCACTCCCAAAGTGCAAAGGGTGTGTGGGAGAGCTGGGCACCAAGGGTGGAAGAGACTCTTAGTCGGAATTGAGGGGTAATGGGATGAGGAAGCAGCAGAAGCAAACGTTAGCCTCTGAAGAACGAGGAGGAGAAGATAGGTTGACTTGTCTCCTGGAAATATGTGCTAGCGTCCTAACCCCAGTAGTGTAGAACATGATCTTTTCTTGTAAAACGGTCTTTACAGAGGTAATTGAGTGAAAATGAGGTCATTGAGGGGCCTTCAACCAAAATGACTGCGTTCCTTATTAAAAAAGGACATTTGGGCGAAGACAAACATGAACAGAAGGAAGACACTGTGAATTCACAGCGAGAAGATGTCATATGACCAGAAAGATGTGTCTGCAGACCAAGGAACACCAAGGATTGACAGCAAACACCAGAAGCTAGAAGGAGTTTCCCCAAAGCTATCAGAGAGCATGGTCTGCCAGCACCTTAATTCAGACATCTAGCCTCCAGAAGCTGGCTTAAAACTCAACATTCAGAAAACTAAGAACATGGCATCTGGTCCCACCACTTCATGGCAAATAGATGGGGAAACCATGGAAAGAGTGACAGACTTTGTTTTCTTGAGCTCCAAAATCACTGCAGATGGTGACTGCAGCCATGAAATTAAAAGATGCTTGCTCCTAGGAGTTGGAAAGAAAAAAAAACTATGACAAACCTAGACAGTATATTAAAAAGCAGAGATATGATTTTGCCAACAAAGGTCCATATAGTCAAAGCTTTGATTTTTCCAGTAGTCATGTATGGATGTGAGAGTTGGACCATAAAGAAGACTGCACACTGAAGAACTGATGCCTTTATACCGTGGTTTGAAGAAGACTCTTGAAAGTCTCTTGGACTGCAAGGAGATCAAGCCAGTCAATCCTAAAGAAAATCAATCCTGAATATTCATTAGAAGGACTGAAGCTCCAATACTTTGGCCACCTGATGCAAATAGCTGACTCATTAGAAAAGACCCTGATGGTGGGAAAAATTGAAGGCAAGAGGAGAAGCAGATGAAAGAGGATGAGATGGATTATGTAGTCAAGCTATAAGACTCAACCAATCCTGGGGCCTCTGAGAATGCTTCAGGAGGAGGTAATATTCAAACTAGAATTAGGAGAACCAGCAAGCCTGAGCCAGAAGGAGGGAAAAGTATATGAAATGCTTGGGATTGAGAGAGAATATGGGTGCAGCTAGAGCAAGGTACCAAGGAAAATAGGGGATGGGTTGGTCAGAATGAAGGGACAGACAGTGAGATTATGAAGGGCCTTGTTCACTGTGTTAAATAGGCTAGACTTTCCGTGAAAGTGATGGAGTGCCAACAAAAGTTTCAAGAGGAGGGATATAATCAAAATTTTAGTGTCAAAATATCCTCCTGGCTAATGCAATGAGTCAATCAGGAGAAAACCATGTTTAAGGTATCCAGAGAAAGTCCAGATACTATAAGAAATTGAATTTATTTGTCCAGAGCTCAGCAGAAAGGTTAGATTTATACGGAAAAGTTGATTATTTAGCCCACTGAAAAATCACTGAAACCTTGGAAGTAAATGAGATACTCAGGGAGCAATCAAGGAAATAAAAAGATCCAAGGCCGAAACCTGAGAATCGCCAGCCTTCAGGCTTCATTGGTTAATGCACTAACCAATAGCACTGGCAATAATGTATTTTATGTTATGGATGGGGCCTCCTGGCAATCAGTCTAAATTAATGAATCATCCAACATCAAATTCACGTAATTTCTGTCTTTCTCTGCTTTAGATGGATTTACAGAAGAGCAGTTCTCACTCGGGGAACATCCGGCAATGTCTAGAGACATTTTGACCACCACAACTAGGAGGATGCTACAGAGATTCTATTGACCACCCTATGATACACAAGACAGACTCCCACAAAAAGAATTATTCCATCCCAAATGTCATTACTGCCAAGACTGAGAAACCCTGTTCTAGAAGCTCATTGGCCTGGTCTGTGGATACTGATAACGTTGGTGTTTTCTTCCCAAGGATTCCTGTCAAAGAATACAAGTTTCTAAAGCTAACATCAAAGAACCCTATTATTATCATACAACTGAATGAAACTAAAATTTGAAAATACCAAGTTGCACAGATTCAGGAAGATATAGGAACTATAGCATTTACTTGTGACTTGCATGTGGGAAAACTAATCAGACAATCTCAGGGGTGGTAGTGCATGAGTTCCACGATGCCCTGAACACAAACCAATCCAACTATGTAAGAGACAAAAAAGTATTACCAGGCCAGGAGTTGCTTAATGTTTTGTGAGCAGAATGGTATTCAGTACTATTGATTGCTGATTTTTTTTTCTGTTAATGAGATAACTAAGTGGGGAGTCACGTGCGCTCATCCTCTGACTGCAATAATGTAGAGAGGTGCTCTCCTGTCCAAAGGAGAGAGGGAAGACATGAGATTTGCCTGAAGCTGAGCCCCATGCTGGCTTTTTCCTCCTAGAATTGAACCTCCCTTGTCTTGAGCCTCTGCTCTGACCCAAAACCAGGGCTGAGTGCTGAAAGCCAACAAGAGCCAAGGACAGGGTTTGAGACAAAGTTCTAGTTAAACTGGGGTTCTGATAGAGATGCACACATGTCGCAAAAAGCAAGACAACTCTATTTGGATGGAGAACCAAAGAGCCTCCCAAAAGAGTACTGAAGGTCATAACAAGAGTAAGAGAGAAAGGGAGGGTGGGGGGAAGCCCTTACCCAAATGAGCCAGAGCCAGGCTAGTTTTCTGCTCAAAATGTGGTCTATCAATCACCAGCAGCAGCATCACTTGGAAACTTAGAAATGCAGGTCAGGTCCCATTCCTGACTCACTGACTTGGAGTCTGTGTTTTAACAAGATCTCCAGGTAAAGTCTAAGAAGCACTGATTGTGCCCTAGGTTGAGGGAAAAGGGGTGACGTACTGATACAGGTGGATTACAGAAGACTGTCTTCCCACCTAGCCTCTCAGGTTCAAACCTAAATGCTGTGGAACCCCCAGAAGAGTTGTTTCACTGAAACCCTTTTAACTGGTTGAGAAAAGAAGAGACATGGCTTTGGTATACAGAAAGCACATTACACGAACTGATGATGGGTGTTCCCTCCCACTTTGCCAAATATAGTTGTTGCACGTCTCCATCAGTATTCAAGGCTCTGTTCAGGCTCCTCAAACATCTGCTCTCCCTCTCAGCAAACGAATTCATGCAGAGTTGACCTAAGCAATCAGATAGGAATACCTTCAACTCTCTTGTGCAAAACTCAGAAATGCACCTGGTTTCCTCCCACACACATCCCAGCTGGAGAGGAGGACTCCTTCTCCTGCGCAGGCTGAATCCTGGGGCCCAGGCTGATCAACTGTTCTCTTCCCTGGCTCTGTCCTGGTGGCACTGCAACAAGCTGAATTCTCTTCCAGATTTACTTTAAAAGAAGAGCAGGGACTCCTTCTAGCCACCATAACCTCCAACTAATACCCTGTAAACTTTCCTTTTCAGTTATGTTGACTTCAAAATTATTTGCTTACTACAATATTTCTAATGTACAAGAATATCTGTATACCTACTACCTAGATTGGACACATCTTAAACTTGTCTATATTTGTTTCAGATATGTTTGTATTTTCAGAATAAAAAATTTATAGTGACAACTGAAATGTTTTCTGTCCTTCTCTCTGATATTTCCTAATAGCTAACTGCTACTGCTAAGTCAGTCGTGTCTGACTCTGTGCGACTCCATAGATGGAAGCCCACCAGGCTCCCCCATCCCTGGGATTCTCCAGGCAAGAACACTGGAGTGGGTTGCCATTTCCTTCCCCAATGCATGAAAATGAAAAATGAAAGGGAAGTCGCTCAGTCGTGTCCAACTCTCAGTGACCCCATGGATTACAGCCTACCAGGCACCTCCATCCATGGGATTTTCCAGGCAAGAGTACTGGAGTGGGGTGCCATTGCCTTCTCCGTAATAACTAACTACAACCATTAAATTGGTGTGTAACTCAAATTCATATGGGCTTCCTAGGTGCTGCTGCTGCTGTTGCTAAGTCACTCCTGTCGTGTCCGACTCTGTGTGACCCCATAGACGGCAGCCCACCAGGCTCCCCTGTCCCTGGGGTTCTCCAGGCAAGAACACTGGAGTGGGTTGCCATTTCCTTCTCCAATGCATGAAAATGAAAAGTGAAAGGGAAGTCGCTCAGTCGTGTCCAACTCTTCGTGACCCCATGCATACCAGGCTCCTCCATCCCTAGGATTTTCCAGGCAAGAGTATTGGAGTGGGGTGCCATTGCCTTCTCCATTCCTAGGTGACTCAGTGGTTAAGATCTGCCTGCCATTGCAGGAGTCGCAGGAGACAGTGGGTTCCATCCCTGGGTTGGGGAGATCCCCTGGAGAAGGAAATGACAACCCACTCCAGTATTCTTGCCTGGGAAATTCCATGGACAGAGGAGCCTGGTGGGCTACAGTCCATGAGGTCACAACGAGTTGGACATGACTTAGCATCTGAACATGGACACACACTATTCATGAGTGCTTTGTCCTTGCACTCTATGGGATATGTAACCATCTGCAATGCACCCTATTACTTGGCAAATTCTTAAAGTTTAATTAAAAGATGTAATGTCACATGGGTTACTCTTTAACTTGCTCTCAGACAAACATTCTTTCTGAGGTGCTGACTTCCTGTTCTCCTTATTTCTATGCTATTGCTGGTATGAATGTTACCTCTTTTTTAAACCTTGTGACATATTCTAATCATTGTTTTATGCCAGCAGAAACTGTTAAATTCACCTACATATTTATACCATCTTCTGGTCATGAGTTTTCCCTTCATGCTGCCCTTCCATTTGTGATCACAGTCCGTCAGTCTGAAGTGCACCCTTTAGAATCCTCAAAATCAGAGTGTGTTGTGGAGAAACATGCTCAGTTCTTGTTTGAAAACATCTACATTTTACTTTCATTCTAGAAAGATATTTTTGAAGGGCACATAATTTCAAGTCAACAACTTTTTGTCCCGGTGCAGGGAAATACTTCTCCACTGTTTCCCAACTTCCATTGTTTCTATGAGAAGTCTGTAATTGGTTTATTTGCCATTCCTTTGAGGTGTATTCTTTTCTTAACCTGGATCTGTTTAAAACCCTACCTTTGCCTTTGGTGTTTCTCTATGATGTGCAGGATGTAGCTTCTGAATTAATGTTATTTTTGTGGGAATTCACAAAGCTGTAGAATGGTTGCTTTTACCTCTTTAGGAAAATTCTCAACCATTGCCTATTTAAGTATTGCTTCTGCCCCACCTCCCTCTTCTCTTCTGCAACTTCTCACTTGGTGTGATTTCTTAACTTCTCTTACCTCTATCAGAGTTTCCATTTCATTGATTCTGTGTCATATTCTGGGTAAGTTTTGCAGATCTATCTGAAGTTCACTATTTCTCTCCTTTAACTGTGCCTAATGGCACCCACTCCAGTGTTCTTGCCTGGAAAATCCCATGGACGGAGGAGCCTGGTGGGCTGCAGTCCATGGGGTTGCTAAGAATCAGACCCGACTGAGCGACTTCACTTTCACTTTTCACTTTCATGCATTGGAGAAGGAAATGGCAACCCACTCCAGTGTTCTTGCATGGAGAATCCCAGGGATGGGGGAGCCCAATGGGCTGCCGTCTGTGGGGTCACACAGAGTTGGGCACGACTGAAGCGACTTAGCAGCAGCAACCTACTGTTAAACCCATTCATTATACATTTTTATGCTGACCATTGTAGTTTGATATCTAGAATCTTTTGTTAGTATAATCCATCTTATTTTATAGTCTTTTACTCTTCATTTGCACTGTAATCTTTTCTATTTCTTGAAGCATGTTAAACATACTTGTTATTTGTTGAGTGTTTAATAATTTCACTATTTGAAAATTTTCGGGTCAAATACTGATATTCTTGCTGGTTCACACTCATTATGCCTCATTTCCATATGTGTGAGTGTAGGTGTGTTATTTTTATTATGAGCTCTTTTTCTAGAACTTTATCTGTAGAAATTATAATAAGAGATCTAGTTTGAAAACAAGATCAAGGAGGATTTGAATTTGCTTCTGCCATAGGTCTGGAGGAATCTACCAGCTAGAATCAACTTAAACTAAGTTCTTGGCTAAATGATTTTTTTGGCCTATTTGGATGACTTGATTTCAGACCACAAACCCACATGAGGATTGGTTTGCCCTTTTCCATCTACGTTTCTAAATGCCATTACCACTCCATCTTCTTTTCTTCGTTCTTCTAGGTTCTGATTTTTCTTACCTTAGTATGTTAGTCACACAGTCATGTCCAACTGTTGGCAAACCCATGTTCTGTAGCCCACCAAGTTCCTCTGTCCATGAAATTCTCCAGGCAAGAATACCGGAGCAGTTAGCCATTCCTTTCTCCAGGGCATCTGCAGGGAGCCATCCCTGTTCAAGGGGGCTTCCAGCCCAAGGCATAGCTCAGCGAGCTTCCTTATCTTAAGGGCCTGGGCTGGAGGCATGGCTCTGGGAGCTGCCTTATCTTAAGGGCCTGTGGAAACACAGGCATAGCTCTCTGTCCCGCCACCCCTGATTAGTCCTTGAGGCCTGGGAAACAACTCTTGCCTTGACCTGATTCCCTGAGTCTAGCAAATTGTTATCTTAGTGATTAACTACCCACCTCTTGGAATGTACGCCTTAGGCTTATGGGAAAATCGGGAGACAGGTGCGTAATCTCCAAAGAATTTTTACTTTACTCCCTTCTCTTTCTTAAATACTATGTATTCAATAAAGGCTTTGTCAGTTGCATGAAAACCTGCCTCATGGTTAATTGCTTCTGAACCTCTTGACCCCATCTTTTCTTTCTTCTTTATTTCTCAGCCTCGTTGCCCTTCCTCAAGACCGTTCGACTTTGCCGGCTGGTACCGGCAGACATCTTCCCAACCCAGAGATCAAACCTGGCTCTCCCGCATTACAGGCAGATTCTTTACCACCTGAGCCACCCTTTCTTACCTAAACCCTCCTTATCTCTGGGTTTCAGTGTAAATGTTATTAATGCTTTTCCTCGAAAGCAATTTGGGCTCAGCATCCTGGCTCTGTGTTACCACTTTACCCATCATAATGTAGTTGCATTATGTGTTCCCCGAGGTCCAAGACTGTGCCTTGCATCTCCAGTACTGGAACTTTCCAATATAGTGCTTGGTGTGCAATCCTGGCTCTTTTAACTGACCCATTGCTAAAAGAGTATTCTGGGGCTCTGGTGGCTGTCATGGTCAGGAGACAGGGGTGGTGCAGAAATGGTTGTGAACCTTAACTGTTCTAGCTGTAGTCATCAGTGGTGGAGTCTAGGTGCCAGATGGACAAAGTTTTCTGGGGCCTTACTGACCAAACATGGCAATCATAGCAGGTCTGATAGGTACTGTGGATCCAGCCAAAGGAGCCTGGAGTATAAATGGAATCAAATGACAAATAGCTGAACATTTTCATCTGTGACCTAACCACTTTCTTTTGTGAGCAAGGATTCGGGGAGCAGAACTTGCCATCCCCGGGTGTTTCGTACTATGCAGACTATTTCTAGCTGAAAACTGTCAAGTTTCAGGAAGACATTTTGGCCATCTCCCTAACTACCTGAAAAATTTAGATAGAGAGCCTATTAGAGGAATATTGCTATCATCAGAGATATCTGGAAAGAATTTGGCCTAGGTGTGGTGGGGGTAACTCTTAAAGATGAAGCTACTCTGTGTCCCATTGTCTCTGCCTTGCCCAGCAAACATTTGCTTTTCCATCTCCATGTCCATTACCCTCTTCCCCTTTGAGGTCCCAAACCCCTACTCCCAACATGCTTTTTTTGTCTTTAACTAAAGATGATACTGAAGAAACTAGGGAAAACCACTAGGCCATTCAGGTATGACCAAAATCAAATCCCTTGTGATTATACAGTGGAAGTGACAAATAGATTCAAGGGATTAGACCTGGTAGACATAGTGCCTGAAGAAATATGGACAGTAATATTTCACAGCAGGTAGTGGTCAAAATTATCCCCAAGAAAAAGAAATGCAGAAGGCAAAATGGTTGTCTGGGGAGGCCTTAAAAATAGCTGAAAAAAGAAGAGAAGTGAAAGCAAAGAGGAAAAGGAAAGATACACCCATCTAAATGCAGAGTTCCAAAGAATAGCAAGGAGAAATAAGAAAGCCTTCCTAAATGAACAATGCAAAGAAATGGAGGAAAACAAGAGAATGGGAAAGACTAGACTTCACTTCAAGAAAATTAGAGACACCAAGGGAACATTTCATGAAAAGATGGGCACACAATAAAGGAGAAAAAGAGTAAGGACCTAACAGAAGTAGAAGATATTAAGAACAGGTGGCAAGAAAACACAGAACTATACAAAAAAGATCTTCATGACCCAGATAGCCTCAATGGTGAGATCATTTGTCTAGAGCCAGACATCTTGGAGTGCGAAGTCAAGCGGACCTTAGGAAACATCACTACAAACAAAGTTAGTAGAGGTGGTGGTATTCCAGCTGAGCTGTTTCAGTTCCTAAAAGATGATGCTGTGAAAGTGTTGCACTCAATACACTAGTAAATTTGGAAAACTCAGCAATGGCCACAGAACTGGAAAAGGTCAGTTTTCATTCTAAGCCAAGGAAGGGCAATGCCAAAGAATGTTCAGACCACCACACAGTTGCCCTCATTTCACATGCTAGCAAAGTAATGCTCAAAATTTTCCAAGCCAGGCTTCAATAGTATGTGAACCAAGAATTCCCAGATGTTCAAGCTGAATGTAGAAAAGGCAGAGGAAACAGAGAACAAATTGCCAACATTCGTTGGATCATATAAAAAGCAAGAGAATTTCAGAAAAAGAAAAAACATCTATTTTGGCTTCAGTGACTGTGTCAAAGCCTTTGACTGTGTAGATCACAACAAACTGGAAAATTCTTCAAGAGATGGGACTACCAGACCTTACCTGCCTCCCGGGAAACCTGTATCAGACTAGAAGTAACAGAACCAGACACAGAACAAAAGACTGATTCCAAATTAGGAAAGAAGTACATTAAGGCTATTTATTGTCATCTTGCTTATTTAACTTATCTTCAGAGTCTATCATATAAAATGCCAGGCAGGATGAAGCACAAGCTGAAATCAAATTTGCCAGAAGAAATATCAATAATCTCAGATATGTAGATGACACCACCCTTATGGCAGAAAGTGAAGAGGAACTGAGGAGCCTCTTGATGAGAGTGATAGAGGGGAATGAAAAAGCTGTCTTAAAATTCAACATTGAAAAAACTAACATCATGGCATTTGGCCCCATCACTTCATGGCAAATAGATGGGGAAATAATGGAAACAGTGAGAGACTTTATTTTCTTGGGCTCCAAAATCACTGCAGATGGTGACTGCAGCCATGAAAGAAAGAAAGCTTTTCTCCTTGGAAGAGAAGCTATGACCAACCTAGATAGCATATTAAAAAGCAGAGACATTACTTTGCCAACAAAGATCTATCTAGTCAGAATGACTCAGTTCAGTTCAGTTCAGTTGCTCAGTCCTGTCTGACTGTTTGCAACCCATAGATTGCAGCACACCAGACGTCCCTGTCCATCACCAATTCCCAGAGCTTGCTCAAACTCATGTCCATCGAGTAGGTGATGCCATCCACCACCTCATCCTCTGTCATCCCCTTCTCCTCCTGCCTTCAATCTTTCCCACCATCAGGGTCTTTTCTAATGAGTCAGCTCTTCGCATCCAGTGGCCAGAGTATTGAAGCTTCAGCTTCAGTATCAATCCTTCCAATGAATATTCAGGATTGATTTCCTTTATGATTCACTAGAGTCTCTTGCTGTCCAGGAGACTCTTAAAAAGTCTTCTCCAGTACCACAGTTAAAAAGCATCAATTCTTTGACACTCAGCCCTCTTTATGGTCCAACTCTCACATCCATACATGACTACTGGAGAAATCATAGCTTTGACTAGATGGACATTTGTTGGCAATGTAATCTCTGCTTTTTAATATGCTGTCTAGGTTGGTCATAGTTTTTCTTCTAAGGAGAAATTATCTTTTAATTTCGTGGCTGCAGTCACCATCTGCAATGATTTTGGAGCCCAAGAAAATAAAGTCTCTCACTGTTTCCATTGTTTTCCCATCTATTTGCTGTGAAGTGATGGGACCAGATGCCATGATCTTAGTTTTTTCAATGTTGAATTTTAAGCCAGCTTTTTCATTCTCCTCTTTCACTTTCATCAAGAGGCTCCTCAGTTCCTCTTTGCTTTCTGCCATAGGAGTGATATCATCTGCATATCTGAGGTCATTGATATTTCTCCCAACGGTCTTGCTTCCAGCTGTGTTTCATCCAGCCTGGCATTTCGCATGATGCACTCTGCATAGAAGTTAAATAAGCAGGGTAACAATATAAAGCCTTGACGTACTCCTTTCCAATTTGAAACCGGTCTGTTATGTCCGATTCTAACTGTTGTTTCTTAACCTGTATACAGATTTCTCAGGAGCCATGTAAAGTGGTCTGGTATTCCCTTCTCTAAGAATTTTCCACAGCTTATTGTGATCCACACAGTCAACGGCTTTGGCATAGTCAATAAAGCAGAAACAGACATTTTTCTGGAACTCTCTTGCTTTTTCTATGATCCAGCAGATGTTGGCAACTTGATCTCTGGTTCCTCTGCCTTTTCTAAATCCAGCTTGAACATCTGGAAGTCCTCAGTTCACCTACTATTGAAGCCTGCTTGGAGAATTTTGAGCATCACTTTGCTAGACTGTGTAATGAGTGCAATTGTGTGGTAGTTTGAACATTCTTTGGCATTGCCTTTTTTGGGGATTAGAATGAAAACTGACTTTTGTCCAGTCCTGTGGCCAATGCTAAGTTTTCCAAATTTGCTAACATATTGAGAGCAGCACTTTCAAAGCATCATCTTTTAGGATTTGAAATAGCTCAACTGGAATTCCATCACCTCCACTGACTTTGTTCATAAGGCCCACTTGACTTCTTAAGCCCACTTAAGGCTCCTTAAGGCCCACTTGACTTTGCATTCCAGGATGTCTGGCTGTAGGTGAATGATCACACCATCATGGTTATCTGGGTCATGAAGATCTTTTTTGTGTAGTTCTTCTGTGTTTTCTTGTGCTTCTTCTTAATATCTTCTGCTTCTATTACGTCCATACCGTTTCTCTCCTTTATTGTGCCCATCTTTGCATGACATGTACCTTTAGTAATTCTAATTTTCTTGAAGAAAACTTTAGTCTTTCCCATTCTATTGTTTCCTCCATATCTTTGCATTGATCACTGAAGAAGGCTTTCTTATCTCTTCTTGCTATTCTTTGGAACTATACATCAGATGGGTGTATCTTCCCTTTTTTCCTTTGCCTTTCATGTCTCTTCTGTTCTCAGCTATTTGTACAGCCTCTTCAGACAACCACTTTGCCTTTTTGCATTTCTTTTTTTTTTTTGGGTTGAGCCAGACCTGCCTGTGAGTGTCCAGGGGCCTCTAGAGGAGTCGTGGGCCGACAGTGGCCTGCTGCAGAGTCAGGGCCACAACAGTGCATGCACAAACCCTTTTGGAGGAGTTTGCCATTGCCTTCATTAGCCCTACCATAATTTGGCCTCAGGCCAAACAACAGAGAAGGAACAGAGCCTTGTCCATCAATGGAAAACTGGATTAAAATTTACTGAGCATGGCCCTGCGCATCAGAACAAGACCCAGTTTCCTCTACAATCAGTCTCTCCTAAAAGGAAGTTTCCATAAATCTCTTATCATTATCCATCAGAGGGCAGACAGAATGAAAACCACAATCACAGAAAACTAAGCAAATTGATCACATGGATCACAGCTTTGTCTAATTCAATGAAACTATGAGCTATGCCATGTAGGGCCACCCAAGATGGGCAGGTTGTGGTGGAGAGTTATAACAAAACATGGTCCGCTGGAGAAGGGAATGGCAAACCACTTCAATATTCTTGCCTTGAGAACCCCATGAATAGTAGGAAAAGGCAAAAAAGTCTGAGTGACTGAACAACAACCAAGATGAGAGTTAAGGTTTTTGCCATTTTGGAGAGTTACTCATTTTTCCTAGGTCTCTTCCATGTACACATGCTATTAAATTTTGTTGTTTTCTCCTGTTAATCTATCACATGCCAATTCAATTCTGACTCAACAGAAGAACCTAGAAGGGTAGAGGAAATTTTCCTCCTCCTCAACAAAGGTGAGCCACCCCCTTGTGCACGCATTTGTGTTAAGTTGCTTCAGCCATGTCCAACTTCTCATAACCCTATGGACTGTAGCCCACCAGGCTCCTTTATACATGGATTCTCTGGGCAAGAATACTAGTGTGGGCTACCATTTCCTCCTCCAGGGGATCTTCCTGGTCCAGGGGTTGAACCTGCATCTTGCATTGTCAGGTGTGTTCTTTACCACTTAGCTCCATCTGGGGAGCTAAGCCACCCCCTTGAATGTCCTTGAAATCCTACGTGACATTTCACGGAGGAATAGAGTTCTGAGTTAGAAGCAGAGCCAAATATGTGCAATGGAGTATGTTGTTCCATTGTCCATGCAAGCAGGTAAGGATTGGGAAAACCCAGTTTATACCCAGATAAATATGACATCATGCCTGCCCTTCAGTGAGTTTACTAACTAGTGGAAGAAAGAGCAAGTCAACAAAGTATTAACTTCACAGTATGAGAAGTGCTATAAAACTAAACTACCTGAGCTGTGATAACACAATAAAAGAACAGAGACTCCTCTTACTTAACATGATTGCCACTTTGCCCACTGTCCTTGCCTACAAAAAGTCCAAAGTGTGACAGAATGTGGAGCTGCTGGCTTCCCATACTTTACCCTCATTATAGATTTTTGTTTTCTCACTCAGATTATTTACTTTATTTTCTAATCTTCAACTAGGTCATGTTTCTTCTCTACTGAAGAAGTCCAAGTATGAAGCTTGGTGATGAGGAGGGGAGTGATGAGCACAGGGCCTGAGAACCAAAGGAGGCTTGTGTCAATCCAGGAGTCTAAACTCTTTCTGAGTACAAAGCAGAAGCCTTTTATCATTAAGGTTCCTAGAGTCCTTGTCAAATTCTAGAATCAGTGGTCTCTGGTGATACAGGACCCAGACTCAAGCTCTGAGGTCCAAGAAAGTGAGATAATTAGTGAACCAAGTCAGATAAGAAGATAACTTCTGTCCTCCCTCAAAGGACAGAGCCTCCTGCTCTATGGGATTCAGAGTGTAGTTTTATCAGATTTGTAGTGTTCTAAGAAAGACACCATCCAAATCCTAGACTTTTAAACAGTGACCCAAAATTCTTTTTAACACTTTGAGGACAGATAGAATACTCTGTGTTTATCAGATGTCACCTATGGTCTATAACGGAGAAGGCAATGACACCCCACTCCAGTACTCTTGCCTGGAAAATCCCATGGACGGAGGAGCCTGGTGGGCTGCAGTCCATGGGATCGCTAAGTCGGACATGACTGAGCAACTTCACTTTCACTTTTCACTTTCAGGCATTGGAGAAGGAAATGGCAGCCCTCTCCAGTGTTCTTGCCTGGACAATCCCAGGGACGGGGGAGCTTGGTGGGCTGCCGTCTATGAGGTCTCACAGAGTCGGACACGACTAAAGTGACTTAGCAATTAGCATGGTCTATAAACCAGGATTTGAATATCTTCAGCCAACTCAGCTAGGACCCACTTGCCTAGTGCCCTTTGTAAAGGAATCCTTTTTTTAAAAAAAGTCATCTCTTTCCTCTCATCAACTTTCTGGCCAGTTTGCAAAGTCAGTAAGTGTGAATTGCTTCTTTTGAATTGTTTCCAAGTGGGCCCAGTGGATCACAGTGCAACCCTTCCCACAGAGTCTCTCAGGAGAGGAATAGGAAAAAAAGGCAGAACAAACAGAATAAACAAACCAGATGTTTCCAAGAATAGAAACACCATATCCCAATTAGTCTGTGCCAAAATCTAGAGAAAGGACAATATAGAGACAAGATAAAGTTTGCATAATCACAGTGCCACATTTATCCCAACTAGGTATGTGCCCTTGAACTAGAGGTGCTGAGCATGGCATCTGTTTACAAATGAGGCAATTGGAGGTAGCTAAAAGCATTCATCTTTTTTACTACTTCCTTCAGTGTGTAGAATATTAGCCAAATGTCTCAACCGCTGGTAAATCATCTTTAATTCCTTTGGAACTCATCGTAGTAATGTTAACCATGATGGATTCCTGTGGTATTTAAAGAACTAGATTGTCAATTAGCTTTTATGAGATACATCACAGTCATCAGCCTTGTATCATATCTCCTATTCACTGAAGCCAGTTATTAAAATGTACAATAATTTGCTTTTATTATAATCTATCTAAAAGCCAAAGCTAGTCTCCAAAATAATTTAAAGTTCTAAGTTGCAATCTAAGAGACCTTTTCTTCAAAATGACTACATAATGTAGTGTTACCATTCTTCCTTAATTATTTTGCAGAGTGTGAATTTTAGTTAATCGTTTCTCGCAAGGACCAAATAAAGAAGGTGCTTCCTAACAGCCTCTCTGGGAATAAGTACAATCCTTTCAGAAGCTAATTAATCAAGCCATGCTCGTAAAAATGTGTAACTACCCACCAGGGTAAGAGTCCCCGGAGGCTTCCAGCTCCTGGTAATCACTTGCCCACGGTGTTGACCTTGGCTGAGAGAAAGGACAGTGAGTCAATTCTGAGTTGGCACAGTACCCACCAGAGTCCTTCCATGCCAACCAATATGATCATCTGCTCATGATAACCCAGAAAGTGCTCAGTACTTGCCCAGTACTACCTGCAGCTTAAGGAGGAAAGGTAGATGGACCTCGTGGAAACACAGGAAGATGGGGAAAAGTCCAGCTCTCTGTTTCAAATCTAATATGTAACCGTAAGTTTATTTAATTACAATTTTCCAAGAACTTGAAGATAATCAAATCTGGATTTAATTCTTGCCCTTCAGGAATGTATGGTGCAATGGTGCAGACAGAGACACCCAAGTAAATGACAAGATGAGACAAAGTTTGCACATCTGAGTTGGCAGCTCCACAAAGGTTCACGCCTCTGCCATCAAATTTGCCTCAGTTCAGTTCAGTTGCTCAGTCGCATGCGACTCTGCAACCCCATGAACCTCAGCACACCAGGCCTCCCTGTCTATCACCAACTCCCGGAGTCCACCCAAACCCATGTCCATTGTTTCAGTGATGCCAACCAACCATCTCATCCTCTGTCATCCCCTTCTCCTCCTGCCCTCAATCTTTCCCAGCATCAGGGTCTTTTCCAATGAGTCAGTTCTCCGCATCAGGTGGCCAAAGTATTGGAGCTTCAGCTTCAACATCAGTCCTTCCAATGAACACCCAGGACCGATCTCCTTTAGGATGGACTGGTTGGATCTCCTTGCAGTCCAAGGGACTCACAACAGTCTTCTCCAACACCACAGTTCAAAAGCATCTATTCTTTGGCGCTCAGCTTTCTTTATAGCCCAACACTCACATCCATACATGACTACTGGAAAAACCATAGCCTTGATTAGACAGGCTTTCTAATTTGCCTCACTGAACTGCAATTCATAAACTCTTGTTAGTGTATGTCTCTTTCTCCCCAGAGACCTATAAATTCCTTCAAGGCGGGGCACCTTCATTTCTGTATCTGTGTCTGATACATTGCTGGACTCATATTTTTTAGTGAACAAGTGAATATAATAATAATAACAATAAGAAACATATAATGAGCGTATACTATAAGCAGGTCCTAGTTTGGGTATTTCACAAATATCTCATGTAATTACCCCAATAATCCTACAAGGAAAGCTCAAAGTATTATATTTCACATTTTACTGATAAGAAAACTGAAGTTTGTAGAGATCAGAGCAATTTGCCCAAAGTCCTCCAGGTATTAAGTGGCAGAACTAGCATTAGATCCTTGGTCTAAATCCTATGTTCATATTCTTGACCATTATGCAGTATTATTTTAATAAAAATTCTAAAAAAAGCTTACAAAGTCTCACACATACACATGCGAAAGGGAGTTATCCATTCCAAACTGAGGCAAACAGACGATTGCAAATTGTACCATTAGGTTATGGAAGTTTTCCTGAAGGTGGTGGATCCTGAGCTGATCCTTAAAGCATGGAAGGGCTTTAATCAGCAGTCTCATTTGGAGAAGGGCCATTGAAAAGGCAAGGAAGGGGAGGCTGAGTATTGATGCTGAGGTTTTCAGCATGAGGAGTGGATAGCCCGGCTGTACCTCAAAGGCTACTGCCAGAATCACTGTGGTTGACCTGACAGAGTTTAAAGAAGCAGCACCATGATTGCCATCACAACTGCCCCACTGCCCACTCATGTTAACTCAAAGGTGGCACAATCTGGATCAGGGTAGTGCACGAAATGATCCTCTTCCCCAGTGTTACCCTGTGTGCATAAGAATACACACACACACATACACACACACCATGACAACTGCAGAGGGGAAACAAACCCAGTGGTTAACAGACTCTGGCCAAGAAGATAACATTCCAGGCCTGATTTAAAACCACCTACGTTTTGCCATACATCAACACGAATCTGCCACAGGTATACACGTGTTCCCCAGCCTGTAAAGTAATTAACCTCCAATTAAAATAAATAAATTTATATTTAAAATAAAAATAAAAAGAAGCTCCCACGGAGGTTGGCAAATAACCCCTCACAGCTCCGTGAATGAGGAAGTCACAGGAGAGGAGCAGAAGCTGCGCACCTGGTGTCAGTAATTACAGGGAGGACGGAGGGATGAGGGCAGGCAAGGGCAGCTGGCTGTGGGAGGCCAGGCCGCCTCTGCAAGTGCTGGGGAGTGGGGAGCGGGCAGCTGGGGACGTTACATCACCTCCCGCCTCAACCCTGCTTTCCTTACTTTAGGTTATTTTATGATCTGTGTTTTTCCTCATCTCAGATCTTTGTCCATCTTCCCACATTAGCACCAGATGGCCCGTGAGGGTCAAAATAAAAGCTCTTGGGGCATCCTCATGTCAAAAATAAATAAATAAATAAAACCACCCATGTGTCAACAATTCTCACTGATGGGCATCTGACAATGAATGTCCTAGGCTTGGCTTTATCAAGCCCCCTCCTGCCATGGCTTCGAATCAAGGGTCAATGTTGAGGGGAGGAGGAGTGAGAGGGGAAGAGATTGCCAGGAAAAGTGTGTAAATGGGACAGGTTCAGTGGCCAGGACACCTGCACGTTATTTCTGTCAGTTTGTAGTCACTATGCATTCTCTTGGATGCCCTAGAAAAAATCTGCTAGAGATCTGGATTCAAAGAATATTATGTCAGCTAAACACAAATAAGTAACTTGGTTATGGGGGGAGCCCCTTCTGACCCATCATTTTGCCAAAATGAACTCCTCATGGTTGAGTGGCACTCCTCCTCTTTCTTATAATTAGTTTGAGCCAGCTCTGCAATATTTATTGAGAAGACCTTTTATTATAAAGTGGCCAAGTACTTGTTACCTGAAATATATGCAAGTTTTTAAAATCTGCATTCAAGGTTTAAAACCTTTTTGCTTATGAAAAATGTCCTACCTGGCCTCTCCCTGTCTCATTTGGGAGATTAAACAGTAGCTATATAGTTGAACTGCAGTTTGCTTGGCTCTACAGAAGCCATTATCATTGAAATTCAAGACCCTTGATATACGGTGTCTTGGAGAGCTATCATATAATATACATTGCATATTAGAGTACAGAGTACAATGCAAAATTAGTCTTTATAAAGAGTTACAAGAGAAAGCCTTGTATGAAACAAGATATGGTTGTCACAACAATTGACCTGCTGGACTGTACATCATCCAGGAAGTCTGAGGTGTGGGTTACCCCAAGCAAGAGAACGACTAGAGACAGTCAAGAGCATGGCAGGTACGGTATTGTCCTCTGTTCTGAAAATGGATATTTTCCTCTTGAGTGAATAACATAGGCATATTATTAAAGCAGATGAGGTGTCATACATGAATTAACAACTAAACAACAAAAATCACAGTGCCATTCTGAGAGGGATAAGGAGAGTAAAAGCCAAACAACAATTTCTTTAATGAAGGGATGCAGAGGGTAACAGGCAGGAAGGCCAGGGGTCTCCAAGTGGAAGAAATAGCCTGCAAGTGTCCGACGTTTTTATCTCTCTTAAGCGGCAGGAAGAAACAAACTAGTGATATTTTTTTCCTTCTCTATACAAATTTAAAAGGAGGTTTCTCTTAAAATACTGTGTTGCCATAATGACACCTGGTTTCACCCTAAGTTAGCTATTCTCAAACCTAGAGAAAACCAATGCCTTTTTCTCGTGGAAATATTTGTCTCAAGCTATGCATTTACCCCAAACTGTCTTCAAGTTGGTTCTGCCTCTTGGCTCAGAACCTACTTGACAAACCAGTATGTTATACTCAGATATTGTTCCTCCAATCTATGTAAATGAAACTGTTTGTATGGTGATCTCCCCTTCTTCAAGATTCAAGTTAATCATTTTATGGCCCAGGATGAACCATTTGGTGCCAAGATTATCCCAAAATGCATCTTATGGGTGAGGGGCCTGGTGGCATTCTGAGTTTTAAGGCATTCCTTTCTTTCATGAACAGACTGCTAGTGACTATATTGGAGAAGGTAATGGCACTCCACTCCAGTACTCTTGCCTAGAAAATCCCATAGACAGAGGAGCCTGGTAGGCTGCAGTCCATGGGGTCGCACAGAGTCGGACATGAACGAAGCGACTTAGCAGCAGCAGCAGCAGTGACTATATAACATCCAGCTGAAGACTAGCAGGAGGGCACTCTTTCTGCCCCCTTCTGATGCCTATGTCAGAAGCTTTCTCTATCTCCTTTATACTTTAATAAAACTTTATTACACAAAAGCTCTGAGTGATCAAGCCTCATCTCTGGCCCCGGATTGAATTCTTCTCCTCCAGGGGCCAAGAATCCCAGCATCTTTGTGTGATTCAACAACAACCTTTCATCTTGGGGGCTCATCCGAGATCCTTCAGGACAAGATGAGGATGCTTGGAGCTCTCGTTCTTTGTTCTCTTAGCAAACACGTTTTCTGCTGTGCTTTACTAACTCTACGGTGCGCTTGTGTGAATGAATGACATGCCCTGCGAGAAGCAAGTGAGGAGCCCTGCTCTGCAGTTCCGGGGATCTCATACGGCTTATGGCAGAAACCTGGCGGGGGTTTATACCAACCTGCTAATGCCAAGAGACACCCAATGTCTCCTTTGGGAAACGACAAGAAAGGGGCAAAGCTTGTGAACCAAACTCTCCTTTCTTGGTCAAACTTTTCGGTTTCTTTGACCATTTCATAACTCCTTGGGAATTAGAAGTACTAACCTAATCTATCAGATCACAGACTTTCAAGGGACTTGTGATCTATACTGTTACTGTGTACTGTGGCTTAGGTCCCAAACTTGGATTGGTAGTCAAGAAAGTGCCTAGCCTTGCTAGGAATCGAAAGTTCAGAAGCTAGATGGAGCTCTAGCACCAAGAACATCTCTGAGGTTAAAGGTTACTAAGATTGGGACTGCAATGGGTTTATTTTTTATTTTTTTCCCTTTGGTAACACTGGCTCTTAGTGGACCAGAAGAGGCTCTTATACTGGTGTGGTGATGCTTGAAAAGAACATCCCAGCTTTATGTTCGTATCGGTCTTATTGTGGTCAGGAACATTCTCAGGGTCACGCACAGGCACTCAGGTGATGAATGTTTCCCCCAGCGGTCTTAGCTTGGGAGGCATTCTGGAAGGTTACTCTGATTGCACCCCAGGTGGCCTCAGAGGCAAGCAAGGTTAAAGGTGAAAAGCTGGACGTCAGGTAGAGATGCTATCAGGTCTACCCCTGGTACATCCCCACCCCATCTCAGTAGTAGAACCAGGAGGATCGAGATGGCACCTGCGTCGCTAAGGGTCAGACTAAGTCCGACCAGGAAGGAAAAGCTTTTGGTGTAAAGTCTGTCTACACCCCCATCTAGAGCAGGGAGGGATGCCTCCGGTAGAAAAATGATGCTGGTCGCTTTTTTTCTCTCTTACAGATGAGAACTAACAATTCCAGCCTCACTCCTTTGAACTGTATCCTAAAAAACTGGGATAGATTTGATCCCCAGGGCTTAAAATAGACACACCTGGTCTTCCTATGTGATACTGCATGGCCACGGTATCCATTGGAGGACGGCAAACTATGGCCAGTTAGAGGGTCTCTTAAGTATAACACTGTTTTACAATTAGACCAGTTCTGTAAGGAACAAAGGGAAAATCATCTTAAAGGAGAGATTTCTCACTCAGTCGCTCCAGATATCCGCTGTAAGCTATTAAAACGGGTGTATGGACCAAATCAGGCTTTAGATACTCTGTTACAACTGGCTCAGACAGTCTATTAAGGTAGGGAATATGAGGAAAAGAAAGAAAGGCAGAAAAGACAAAGGAAAAGGCGGAAGCCTTCACAATGGCTATGAAAAACTTTCAACAGCCTGAGAAAGATGCCCAGAGGGACCCAGGTGAAAAGGGATGGGCTTGCTATTACTGTGGAAAGGAGGAGCACCTCAAGCGGGATTGCCCTCGGGCATCTAAGCCGCCCCTGGCTCCATCTACGTCTGCAAAAGACCACACTGGAAGAGAGACTGCCCTCAGAGGCATAGATCTCTGGGGTCAGACTCTCAAGACAATCAGAACTGAAGGTGCCCGGGGGTCCCCACACAAGCTCCCGTCCTAATTACACCTGAGGAACCCCGGGTATTGATAATTGTGGGGGGCCAATCTGTCGATTTCCTTTTAGATACTGAGGCAACTTACTCTGTGCTTACTGAAGCCCCTGGCCCACTTTCTTCCCAATCTGCTTCCATAATGGGACTGTCTGGACGAGCCAAAAGGTATTATTTCAGTTATTCTTTATCTTGCAACTGGGATTCTGTGCTATTTTCAAACAAGTTTCAATCATGCCAGAATCTCCCTCACCCCTTTTGGAGAGGGATATACTGAGCAAGGTCCATGTCTCTGTTTTCATAAATATGGAGCCCTCCCTTTCTCTCCCTTTAGTTGAACAAAAGATAAATCCTAGAATATGGGCTGATGGAAAATCTGGGGGTCGAGCACAAAATGCTATTCCTGTAGTTGTCAAGTTCAAAGACCCACACTTATTGCCACATAAAAAGCAGTATCCACTGAAACCTGAGGTTAAAGAAGGGTTAAAACCCATTATCAAAAATTTAAAGGAACAGAGACTATTAATTCCCTGTAACAGTCCTTGCAACACTCCTATTTTGGGTATAAAGAAATCAAATGGTAAATAAAGACTAGTTGAAGATTTACGTATAATAAATGAGGCTGTAGTTCCTTTACACCCCGTGGTGCCTAATCCTTATACTCTATTGTCTGAAATTCCTGAATGAGCCAAATATTTCTCAGTAATTGATTTAAAAGATGCCTTCTATTCAGTGCCTTTGGTGGAAGAAAGTCAATTTGCCTTTGAAGACCCTACGCAGCCAGCTTCTCAGTTAACCTGGACAGTTTTGCCCCAGGGATTTAGTGACAGTCCTCACTTATTTGGACAAAGTTTGTCACGGGATCTACAAAACTTTTAATAGCTCTGAAGCGGTGGTATTACAATATGTAGATGATATTTTGCTCTGTGCTGAGACAGAGGAAGCTTGTTCGTGACCCTCAGAAGATTTCTTAAACTTTCTGGCAGGCTGTGGTTACAAGACATCAAGAGAAAAGGCTCAGCTTTGTCAACAATCAGTTAGATATCTGGGCCTAATCATATCAGAAGGGACTAGGGCCATAGGCCCTGAGAGAATTAAACCTATACTAAATCATCCCCTACCTATGACTTTAAGGTAATTGAGAGGA
>SJYA01002335.1:139171-161891 GCA_006410615.1 Neotragus moschatus
AAACTCAGCAGGCCCAAACTGACAAACTGGTTTGGTCTCCAGAAACTCAAAAGGCTTTTAAGGTTCTTCAGACTGCTCTCCTGCAAGCTCCAGCTCTGAGCTTGCCCACAGGGTCAGAATTTAATTTGTTTGTCATTGAAAGAAAATGTTTGGCCTTGGGAGTTTTGACACAATCCCGAGGGCCTCACCAGCAACCTATTGCTTATCTAAGTGGAGAATTAGATGTAATTTCAGTGGGTGGCCCCACTCCCTAAGAGTAATTGGGGCAGCGGCTTTATTAGCACCTGAAGCTTTAAAAATAATTAATGGATGAAACCTTACTGTACTGACTTCTCATGATATGAGTGGAATCTTAAATTCTAAGGTTAATATTTGGATGACAGTAGGCTTCTTAAATATCAGTCATTGTTGTTAGAAGGACCCGTAACTAAGCTCAAAGTTTGTGGAAATTTAAATCCTGCCACTTTCCTTCCTGAGAAGGAAAATGAAACACCTGATCACGATTGTTCTCCATTCCTAACTTTATGCAGCTCGGGAAGATCTAATGGATACCCATTAGACAATCCTGACATGGAAATATTTACAGATGGCAGTTCCTTTGTTCAGGATGGAAAGCGTAAAGCAGGTTATGCCATAGTGACTGCTGAACAGGTTTTAGAAGCAAAGTCTCTCACCCAGGGAACCAGTGCTCAGTTCGCGGAGCTTGTGGCTCTGACCTGAGCTCTAGAGTTAAGCAAAGGACAGCGGGTAAATATCTAACACGGATTCTAAGTATGCTTATTTGACTTTACATGTTCATGCTGCAATATGGAAAGAAAGACAGTTTAAAATAGCAACAGGAGAACCTATTAAGCAGTTCAGAGAGATCAAGAGACTTTTAACTGCTATATATTGTCCTAAAGAAGTATCTGTTATGCATTGCAAAGGGCACAGCAGAGATGGGAGTAAAGTAGCCAAAGATAATCAGCTGGCTGACTGTCAAGCCAGAAAAGTGGCACTTTAAAAACCCCTTCACTGCAGACGCCTTTGATATGGACAGGTCCTGTGGAACAGGAAAAACCACAATATACTGAGGAAGAATTAGAAAGATATGAAAAAAGAGGAGCAACGATGACTGATAAAGGATGGTTACAGTCCAAGGATGGACGATTAATAATTCCTGAAAATGCTCAATGGAAAATTCTTAAGGGCTTACATCAGAGTTTTCATTTGGGTGCAGAGAGTACTTATCAAATGGCTTCTCGTTTGTTTGAAGGTAAAAATGTAATGAAAACTTTAAAGAATATTGTCAAAAGGTGTGAGATTTGTCAGAAAAATAACCCAAAGACTGAAAAGCTAGCAAAGTCTGGATTACAACCAAGTGGGAAGTATCCTGGAGAGGGAGGACTGGGAAATTGATTTTACTCATATGCCCAAAGCTAATGGATATTCTTGCTTACAAGTTTGGGTAGATACTTTTACTGGATGGATTGAGGCTTTTCCCTGTCATAGTGAACAGGCTAAGGAGGTTATAAAGATTTTAATCCATGAATTTATCCCCAGGTTTGGGCTGCCATGGGGCCTTCAGAGCGACAAAGGCTCCGCCTTTAAAGCTGCTGTAACTCAGGGGGTATCTAAAGCTCTAGGAATAGAATAGCACTTACACTGTTCCTGGAGACCCCAATCCTTGGGAATGGTTGAAAAAGCTAATGACATTATCAAAAGACATCTGCGCAAACTAACTCAAGAGACGCAGGACAATTGGATTAAAGTCCTACCCATAGCTTTAATGAGGGCTCGAACTGCCCCCAAAAAAGAGGGACTGTCTCCCTTTGAATGTATTTATGGAAGGCCTTTCTTACGCACAGACATTGTTATAGACTCTGAAGCCTTGGAATTAACTAGTTATGTAACTCAGCTCTCAGCTTTTCAACAGGCATTAACAGAACTCCGGGAGACTCCTGACCCCGCCTCCGAGTCAAGCAAGCCTCTATTTGAGCCAGGAACTGAGGTCCTCATAAAAACATTGGGATCTGGGGGCCTATCCCTCGAGCCCCTCTGGGAAGGCCCTTACCAGGTTATTCTTTCTTCTCCCACAGCTGCCAAAGTGCCAGGAATTGATTCGTGGGTACATCACACTCGAGTTAAGAGGTGGCACCCTGACCAACACTAAGTGACATCTTTTTGCGTCTTTACTTTCTATGCTCTGACTTTGTACTTTTCAGATAGGCCTGATAACCTATGTGAGCCTACTTCTGCTGACTCCAAATATCCTGAGTCTGCCATTTGATCCTCAAGAGAATACCTTCCTGTCCTGGGCTCACTCCTACACTGCATTGCACAATCGGTCTAACTGCTGGGTCTGTGGAGCACTCCCCTCTTCAAAAGTGGAAGGCTTCCTGTGGTGGACATCTCCACTTCAAGGAAAAGACTTTCTCCCAGTGTGTGAATACCTTCAACAACAATCACACGTGATGCCTCTTCTTCATCTGATGACATCTACCAACCCTAAAATGGACTGGTGCAACACTTTGTACTTTATGTACTATTATGCCCATAGTATGACCATAATGTGACTTTTAATTTTGATTGTACATTGTCTTGATTCAATGACTATTTTGCTACACATAAGGCAAATAGGTCTAGATCTAATGGTTTTTTACCTGACGTTTATCAAATATGGGATGAGGTTATATGGCTAACTCCTGAAGAAGGACGTTTAATATCTACTGCCCGTATATGCTGGGAACAAACAGAACCATCCCCAAAAGTTAGCCAACAACTTAATTACAATGATTGGAAACAATTGGGATTTTTGCCTCAGGAAATATGCAACGTAGTCCTCCTGTGTTTTCCAACCCCAGTTCATGTCCTCCCTTTGTGTGGCCAGGCCCTAACTGGGACTGGATATCTCAGTCACGCTGGCTTGCTCCAAACGGGACTTATTGGATATGTGGCTCTTACCTATGGGCGTGGCTTCCCCCTGGTTGGATAGGGAGATGCACCCTGGGTCTAGCCTTTACTCACAGTTTTATATTTTCAGAGCTCCCAGAAAAGCCTGCTAATTTACCCCACCTTAAAACTCGCGGAGGGCAAGGTCTGTATTTCACTGGTATGATTATTTGGCTGCAGTGTTTGTTCCCTCTTTGGGAACTACAGATGTTATGCTACGAGTGGATGCTTTGACTAATTTAATCAACAGGCATTACAAGATTCTCCAAAGGCTATTTCAGCTCTCATTGCTGAACAAGCACAAATTAGAAAGGTGGTTTTGCAAAACAGATTGGCTTTAGATATTCTGACGGCTGCGCAAGGAGGAACATGTGCCATTATTCATACCCAAGGCTGTACATATATACCTGAGATGAGCACGAATGTTACCCAGTTTACTAAACACATGAACAAGATGACTGGAGCCATGGATACTCCTGAAGCCTCAACTGCCTCACTCTAAAGACGTTAACTAGCTCCCCGTGGTGGACAACTATCTTAATTACAATAATTCTGATTGTTTTCTTTTTGTTGTTTGCTCCCTGCATCTGTAACTGTAAAACTGGATTTGTTTCTAGCTGCATGAAGGCTTTTAAGTTACAAATGGTTGCTCAAACTCCTGCTACTGCAGCAGCTGCCTCCAACTACTATTTGGGGCCCTGGATCAGATATCCTCAATATGAGGATTAGGAGAATATATTGCCTCGCCAATTTAGGGACAACGCCCCTTCTCAGCTCGGAAGCAGTTATGGAATGAGAACGACGCGCCTCTTCCCTAGGCAACATAATTCTCCTAAAAGAAAAGGTAGGAATGAGAGGGTAACAGGCAGGAAGGCCAGGGATCTCCAAATGGAAGAAATAGCCTGCAAGTGTCAGACATTTTTCTCTCTCTTAGGCGGCAGGAGGAAACAAACTAGCGATATTTTTTCCTTCTCTATACAAAATTAAAAGGAGGTTTCTCTTAAAATTCTGTGTTGCCATAATGACACCTGGTTTCACCCTAAGTTAGCTGTTCTTATACCTAGAGATAACCAATGCCTTTTTCTTATGGAAATGTTTGTCTCAAGCTATGCTAAGGTACTATGCATTTACCCCAAACTCTGTCTTCAAGTTGGTTCTGCCTCTTGGCTCAGAACCCTGACAAACCAGTATGTTATACTCAGATATTGTTCCTCCAATCTATGTAAATGAAACTGATTGTATGGTGATCTGCCCTTCTTCAAGATTCAAGTTAATCATTTTATGGCCCAGGATGAACCATTTGGTGCCAAGTTTATCCCAAAATGCATCTTATGGGTGAGGGGCCTGGTGCCATTCTGAGTTTTAAGACACTCCTTTCTTTCATTAACAGGCTGCTAATGACTATATAACATCCAGCTGAAGACTAGCAGGGGGTCACTTTCTACCCCCTTCTGATGCCTATGTCAGAAGCTTTCTCTATCTCCTTTATACTTTAATAAAACTTTATTACAAAAAAGCTCTGAGTGACCAAGCCTCGTCTCTGGCCTCGGATTGAATTTCTCCTCCAGGGGCCAAGAATCCCGGCATCTTTGCATGATTCAACAACCTTTCAACCAACTCACGGAGTTTGCTCAGATTCATATCCATCGAGTCAGTGATACCAGCCACCCTCTCATCCTTTGTTGTCTGCTTTTTCTCCTGCCTTTAATCTTTCTCACCATTAGGGTCTCTTCCAATAAATCGGTTCTTTGCATCAGATGGCCAAAAGTATTGAAGCTTCCACTTCAGCATCAGTCCTCCCAGTGGATATTCAGAACTGATTTCCTTTAGTACTGACTGGTTTGATCTCCTTGCTGTCCAAGGGACTCTCAAGAGTCTTCTCCAACACCACAGTTCAAAAGCATCAATTCTTTGGTGCCCAGCTTTCTTTATACTCCAACTCTCACATACATACATAACTACTGGAAAAACTATAGCTTTGACTAGACAGACCTCTGTTGGTAAAGTAATGTCTCTGTTTTTTAATATGCTGTCTAGGTTGGTCATAGCTTTTCTTCCAAGAAGAAAGTGTCTTTTAATTTCATGGCTGCAGTCACCAGCTGCAGTGATTTTGGAGCCCAAGAAAATGAAGTGTTTCTCTCACTGTTTCCAATTGCTTCCCCATGAAGTGATGGGGCAAGATGTCATGATGTTAAGTTTTTTCAATGTTGAATTTTAAGCCAGCTTTTTCACTCTCTTCTTTAGCTTTCATCAAGTGGCTCCTCAGTTCCTCTTCACTTTTTATCTTAAGGGTGGTATCATCTGCATATCTGAGGTTATTGATGTTTCTCCCAGCAATCTTGATTCCAGCTTGTGCTTCATTCAGCCTGGTAGTTCGCATGATGTACTCTGCATAGAAGTTAAATAAGCAGGGTGACAATATACAGTCTTGACGTACTCCTTTCCCAATTTGGAATCATTCTGTTGTTCTATATCTGGTTCTAACTGTTGCTTCTTGACCTACATACAGATTCTCAAGAGGCAGGTAAGGTGATCTAGTATTCCCATCTCTTGAAGAATTTTCCACATTTTGTTGTGATCCACACAGTCAAAGGCTTTGGCATAGTCAATAAAGCAGAAGTAAATGTTTTTCTGGAACTCTCTTGCTTTTTCTATGATCCAGTGAATGTTGGCAATTTGACGTCTGGTTCTTCTGCCTTTTCTGAATCCAGCTTGAACATCTGGAAGCTAACAGTTCACATACTGTTGAAGCCCAGCTTGGAGAGTTTTGAGCATTAATTGATGAATGCCAGTGTGCAGTAGTTTGAGCATTCTTTGGCATTGCCTTTCTTTGGGATTAGAATAAAAACTGACCATTCCAGCCCTGTGACCACTGCTGAGTTTTCCAAATTTGCTACCATATTGAGTGCAGCACTTTCACAGCATCATCTTTTAGGATTTGAAATAGCTCAACTGGGATTTCATCACATCCACTAGCTCTGTTCATAGTGATGCTTCCTAAGGCCCATCTGACTTCATATTCCAGGATGTCTGGCTCTAGGTTAGTGATCACACCATCGTGATTATATGGGTCATGAAAATCTTTTTTATAGTTCTTCTGTATATTCTTGCCACCTCTTCTTAATATCTTCTGCTTTTGTTAGGTCCACACTGTTTCTGTCCTTTTTTGTGCCCATCTTTGCATGAAATGTTCCCTTGGTATCTCTAATTTTCTTGGAGAGATCTCTAGCCTTTCCCATTCTATTGTTTTCCTCTATTTATTTGCATTGATCCCTGAAAAAGGCTTTCTTATCTCTCCTTAACTGTCTTTGGAACTCTGTATTCAAATGGGTATATCTTTCCTTTTCTCCTTTGCTTTGTATACACATATACACACATTCCTTATACATATATGCATATATTCCTTTTCTCCTTTGTAACATATATACAATGGAGTGTTATTCAGCACAAAAAGGAATGCAATTGGGTCATTTGTAGAGAAGTGGATGGACCTAGAGACTGTCATACAGAGTGAGGTAAGTCAGAAATAGAAAAACAAATATAATATATTAACACACATGTGTGGAATCTATAAAATGGTACAGGTTAACCTATATAAAGGGCAGGAAGTGAGACTCAGACATAGATAATGGTCATGCGGACATAGGGTAGGGGAATTGGGAGATTAAGATAAACACATATACAGTGTGTGTGTGTGTGTGTGTGTGCGTGCGCACGCACACACAGGCGCACCCATTCATGCATGTGCTCAGTCATGTCTGACTCTGTCATGGACCATAGCCCACCAGGTTTCTCTGTTCATTGAATTTTCCAGGAAAGAATACTGGAGTGAGTTGCCAGTTCCTTCTCCAGGGGATCTTCCTGACCCAAATATTGAACCCACATCTCTTGCACCTCTTGCATTGGCAGGTGGATTCTTTAGAAATACATTACGGACTGAGCCACTACATATACACTACTATGTGTAAAATTGATAGTGAGAACTTGAATATACATTTGATCCTTGAAAGACATAAGTTTAAACTGGGTGGGTCCACTTATATGTGATTTATTTCACCAAATGCACACCATAAGAAAATTAAACATGTATCTTATGACACAGAAATTCCACACCAAGATGTTTATCTAAGAGAAATGAAAATATACGTCCATGAGAAAAGGGAGCTTTCGTCACTGTTGGATGAGAGTGTAAATTGGTGCAGCCATTATGTAAAACAGTATGCAGACTCCTCAAAAAATTTAAAAAAAGAACTACCATATGGTCCAGTAATTCCACTTCTGGGTATTTATCTAAAGGAAAACAAAAGCACTAATTTGAAAAGATATATCACCCCATGCCTGTTACAGAATTATTCACAATAGCCAAGATATGGAAGCAACATATGCATCCATAAATAAATAATTGGATAAGGAAGATATGATATACATATAAAATAAAATGTTACTGAATGATAGAAAAGAAGTCTTGCCGCTTGCAAGAACATCATGGACCTAGAGGGTATAATGCTAAGTGAAGTAAGTCAGGCAGAGAAAGACAAATACCATATGATCTCACTTTTATATGAAATCTAAAAAATAAGACAAACAAAACATAGACAGACTCATACATACAGAGCACAAGCTGGTAGTTGTCAGAAGGAAGGAGAGTGGGGCAGAGACAAAATAAGTAAAGGAGAGTAGTAGGTACAAAATTCCAATTATAATATAAATGTCACAGGGATGAATGCACAACATAAGCACTAGTCAATAATATTTTAATAATGCTGCATGGTGACAGATGTAACTGCAATTATTGTGGTGATCATTTCATAATTGTATACAAGTACTGAATCACTATGCTGCATACCTAAAACTAATATAATATTGTAGGTCAGTTGTAAAATTGATAGCCATAGGTGGATGGGTTTATTCCTAGGCTTTCTATCTTGTTCCACTGGTCTATATTTCTGTTTTTATGCCAGTACCATTCTGTCTTGATGACTGTGGCTTGTTGTATAATCTGCAGTGGAAAATTGCTGTATGATGCAGGGAGTTCAAATCAGGTGCTCCATGACAAACTAGAGGAGTGGGATGTGGTAGGAAGTGGGAGGTGGGTTCAAGAGGGAGTGGATATATATAAACCACTATAGCTGATTCAGGTTGATGTATGGTAGAAGCCAACACAGTATTTTAAAGCAATTATCCTCCAATCAAAAACTAAATAGGTTTTTTATTCAACATAGCTTTGGAAGTCCTAGATACCTCAATCAGAGAATAAAAAGAAATAAAAGGAATCCAGAGCAGAAAATAAGAAACAAATCTCTCACTGTTACCAGCTGACATGATACTATACATAGAAAACCCTAAAGATACTATCAGAAAATTACTAGAGCTAACTAGTGAATTTAGCAAAGTTGCAGGATACAAAATCAATATACAGAAATCATTTGTGTTCCTATATCCTAACAATGAAAAATCAGAAATAGAAATTAAATAATCAATCCCATTCACCATTGCAAGAAAAAGAATAAAATATCTAGGAATAAACTTACTTATGGAGACAAAAGAACTGTATATAGAAAATTATAGGACACTGATGAAAGAAATCAAAGACAACATAAACAGGTGGAGAGATATCCCATGTTCCTGGGTAGGAAGAATCAATATTGTGAAAATGACTATACTACCAAATGCAATCTACAGATTCATTGTGTCAATATGATCCCTATCAAATTACCAATGGCATTTTTCATAGACCTGGAACAAAAAATTTCACAATTCATATGGAAACAAAAGACCCTGAATAGCCAAAGCAGTTTTAAGAAAGAAGAATGGAGCTAGAGTCACCTTTCTGACTTCAGATTATACTACAAAGCCACAGTCATCAAGACAGAATGGTACTGGCATAAAAACAGAAATATAGACCAATGGAACAAGATAGAAAGCCTAGAAATAAACCCATCCACCTATGGGTACCTTATTTTTATAAAAGAGGCAAGAATATAGAGTGGGGCAAAGACAGCCTCTTCAATAAGTGGTGCTGGATAAACTGGACAGGTACATGTAAAAGAATGAAGTTAAAGCACTTCCTAACACCACACACTAAGATAAACTCAAAATGGATTAAAGACCTAATCCTAAGACCAAAAACTATAAAACTCTTAGAGGCAGGACACTGATGACATAAATCAAAGCAAAATCCTCTATGACTCATCTGCTAGAGTAATGTAAATAAAAACAAAAGGAAGGGACCTAATTAAAAGTAAAGCTTTTACACAGCAAAGGAAACCGTACGCAAGGTAGAAAGACAACCCTCAGAATGGGAGAAAATAATAGCAAATGAAACAACAAACAAAAGTGGGACCTAATTAAATGTAAAAGCTTTTACACAGCAAAGGAAACTGTACGCAAGGTAGAAAGACAACCCTCAGAATGGGAGAAAATAATAGCAAATGAAACAACTGACAAAGGATCAATTTCCAAAATATACAAGCAACTCATACAATTCAGTACCAGAAAAACAAACAACCCAATGAAAAAGCAAGAAAAAGACCTAAACAGACATTTCTTCAAAGAAGACATACAGATGGCTAACAAACACAGCTCAATATCACTCATTGTTAGAGAAATGCAAATCAAAACTACAATGAGATGCCACTTCACACCAGTCAGAATGGCCATCATCAAAAAGTCTACAAACTATAACTACTGGAGAGGGTGTGGAGAAAAGGGAACCTTCCTGCACTGTTGATGGGAATGTAAATTGATATAGCCACTGTGGAAGGTGGTATGGAGATTCCTTAAAAAACTAGGAATAAAATCACCGTATGACCCAGCAATCCCACTCCTAGGCATATACCCTGAGGAAACCAAAAGTGAGGACAAAATGTATCCCATTGTTCACTGCAGCACTATTTACAATAGCTAGAACATGGAAGCAACCTAGATGTCCATTGACAGATGAATGGATAAAGAAGTTGTGGTACATATACACAGTGGAATATTACTCAGCCATCAGAATACATTTGAGTCATTTCTTATGAGGTAGATGAAATTAGAGCCTATTATACAGAGTGAAGTAAGTCAGAAAGAGAATGATAAATATCATATACTAATGTATATATATAGCATCAAAAAGATGGTACCGAAGAATTTATTTCCAGGGCAGCAGTGGAGAAACAGACATATGAACATGGGGACAGGGGAGGAGAGGGTGAGATGTATGGAGAGAGTAACATGGAAACTTACATTACCCTATGTAAAATAGATAGCCAACGGGAATTTGCTGTATGTCTCAGGAAACTCAAACAGGGGCTCTGTATCAACCTTAGCAGGATGGGATAGGGAGGGATATGGGAGGGACGTTCAAGAGAGAGGGGATATGTGTATACCTATGGCTGATTCATGTTGAGGTTGATAGAAAGCAACAAAATTCTGTAAAGCAATTATCCTTCAATTAAAATATAAATTTAAAAAATAAAAAACAAATAATCATTTTTTAAAAGGTAAAAAAGCCTATGTCCACCAAAAGCATTGTAAACAAGTGTTTTTGAGAACTTCATTCACAGTCAGCCCAAAGTAGAAATAGTTCATCATGAGGAAAAAGGATAAACTGTGGAAAATGCATTAAATGAACCATTATTCATCAAGAACAGGAAAACTACTAATGCATGTTGTAAACACCAATAAATCTCAAAAATATTACACCAGCTGAGCTATTTAAAATCCTTAAAGATGATGCTGTTAAAGTGCTGCACTCAACATGTCAGCACATTTGGAAAACTCAACAATGGCCACAGAACTAGAAAAGGTCAGCTTTCATTTCAATTCCAAAGAAGGACAATGCCAAAAAGTGTTCACCCTCCCATACAATTTCACTCATTTCACATGGTAGCAAGGTAATGCTAAAAATCCTTCAAGCTAAGCTTTAGCAGTATGTGAACCAAGAAATTTCAGATGTACAAGCTGGATTTAGAAAAGGCAGAGGAAAGAGAGATCAAACTGCCAACATTCATTGGATCATACAGAAAACAAGAGAATTCCAGAAAAATATCTACTTCCACTTCATTGACTACACTAAAGCCTTTGACTGTATCAATCACAACAGTGATTAAAGAGATGGGAATACCAGACCACCTAAACTGTCTCCTGAGAACCCTGAATGCAGGTCAAGAAGCAACAGTTTGAACTGGACATGGAAAAACTAACTGGTTTAAAACTGAGAAAGGAGTAAGACAAGGCTGTGTATTGCCACCCCACTTATTTAACTTATATGCAGAGTACATCATGCAATGCTGGACTGGATGAAGCACAAGCTGGAATCAAGTTTGCCAGGAAAAATATCAACAACCTCAAATACGCAGGACTCTTGAGAGTTCCTTGGACTGAAAGGAGATGGAACCAGTCAATCCTAAAGGAAATCAACCCTGAATGTTCATTGGAAGGAATGATGCTGAAACTGAAGCTCCAAAATTTTGACCACCTGATGGGAAGAGCCGACTCATTGGAAAAAGACTCTGATGCTGGGGAAAATTGAAGGCAAAAGGAGAAGGGAACAGCAGAGGATGAGATGGTTAGATAGTATCACCGATTCAATGGACATGAATCTGAGCAAACTCCCAAGGTAGTGAAGGATGGGGGAACCTGGCATTCTTCAGTCTGTAGGGTCTCAAAGAGTTAGAGATGATTTGGTGACTGAACAATAACAAAATGAAAGAAGCCAGATACATACAAAAATGTACATACTATATTTATGTCTGAAAAGTCTAGAATTGTTAAAACTATAGTAAAAGATATCAGCTAAGTGATTTTTCTAGAAGAAGAGGATTGCTTGGAAAGAACCAGAAGAGAACTGTCTGGGACAATAGTAATGTTCTGTGTCTTACAAATGGATGTGGGCTACATGAATATAGGCATTTGTCAAAGGAGTTCAAACAGTACACTCAAAATCTGAATATTTCATTGTTTGTAAAATTGTAAATTATGTCACTGTAAATTATATCTCCATCTTTTTTACATCCATAATTTCTACATCATGGACAAGATAGGCTATGCTTTGGTAACATAATGGCATATTTATGTCTACATAAATCTTAATGGCTTAATACAGTAAATGTTTATTTCTTGCTTAAAGTGTACTACAGGACTGGGCAGCCCTCTTTCAAAAATGCATCTCTGCATCTCACATGGAGCCTCTTCCAGCTCCCTTGACAGGAGTAGAGAAACTGGTGAATCATCAGGGCTTTAAATTGCCTCACCCCAAACTGGATACAAGTCACTTCCTGTCCCATCCTATTGGCCAGGATCAGTCATATGGCCCTGACTGAAAGCAAAGGATTGGGGGTGTAGTCTTTCATGTGCCATCTTTTCCTTTCCAGAAATGCCTGCCATAGCCCACGTCCTCAGAGTTCTTCCACTTTAGCAAAAAAAGAATAAAACCTAACTTTCCATAAACTGATTACTACAGTTTCATCTGTGTGCCTAGACCTGGTCTTAGTGAATAGTAATAAAGTAACTTCTCTTCGCAAAGGGAGATTAAATAAATAATTCATTTATATCCCTTCTTCAAACATGACTGAACTGATACTTCTTGGTAGACAGAAGTAAAGAATTCTATAAATGCATGTGGGAATAAAACAAACAAAAAAAAAACCCACAAATTTGTGAAATTAACTGAAGAAGTCAGAACAGACACACATCCAGGAGACACCTGGTTCACAGCACTGCTGAGGTAACTCTGAGGGACACAGAATGACAAGTGACTGACAAGCCAATCTGGTCCAATATAGATTATAGCTGGAGGTAACAGCCATGCTGGGCTCCTGCTGCTGTGGAGAAACCAGGCATCACACATGGAAAAATCAGGGAGTATTTATTTAGTTCAAAGTGATTATTTGTTGCTTGTCAAAAATCATCCTTGTATCCCAAGACTTTCTGATTTTGTAGGTACCCTGGATGAAGGGCCACTGTAGCTCACACAGAAAATAAAAGGAAAGACAAAGCCTGTTTTGCGATTCCCTTTTCTGTTTTAAATTTACACAAAAGGTCTTGAGCAATTAGAAGAGAAAAAGATATGTTTGACAGATCAAATAGGTAAGATGTCAGGACTCTATTTTTAAAATATCTGGGAGACACTGTTGATTAATTTTGGCTGAAACTTAAAAAGAAGAGCAGGCATATTTTCTAAACCAACAGGTAAGATTTTCTGATCAGGTAAGCACCTTTAATGTGCAGTTATTATAAATAAAAATAAACTGTTTAAAGTGCAGTTATTTGAGGGATAGTCAGAAACTAGACTGTGCAACGGTTCCCACAAAGTGCTCAAAGGTTACCTCTCATCCAGTAGACAGAGACTGAGGCTGCATAATCACCAACCCCAGCACAGACAGGGAAGACACAGAATGCTAACATCCCTG
The DNA here is from genome assembly GCA_006410615.1 of Neotragus moschatus. Lineage (NCBI taxonomy): Eukaryota > Metazoa > Chordata > Mammalia > Artiodactyla > Bovidae > Neotragus > Neotragus moschatus. The sequence continues at coordinate 152,497 of SJYA01002335.1, forward strand.
AAAATTTTCTGTCCACTTAGGAAGAGAGATGTGGTCTTGTTGCAGGATGAGTTAAGAATGTGTAGCACACAAACACATGAGCAATGCTGTTGATCTAGCGCCTGCCTCCACTTACTCTGTAAAGTTACAGGGGAATTACTGCAGGTGCCAAAGAAATGCTGTCAGCTGTGAATCTGGTGATCAACAAGACAAGCTTAAATGTGTTCAACCAACAGTAAGTTGGAGTGACCAGGCCCACCTTTTCATCTCTGGGTCCCATTATTGGCACTTAGGCCTTTGACTGATGTGCCAGGGGTTATTTCTGTTCTAAATGAAAGCGATTCCAACTCAAGCTGGCTTATAAAAGAGAATTACAACTGAAAAGTACAGGCATAGAGTGGCAGGTATAGCGATACCCAAGTTCTCAAACGATTTGACTCTGCTCTCTTCTGTACTATTTAAATCTCAGTTACTTGTGAGGTCACCATAATGCCAATAGTCCTACATCTACATCTTTATGGTTTCAAGTCTGAAAAGTAAAGAGTTTATTTTCCAAAAGCTTTGGCCCACATTCCATGATTCATGATCTTTTGGATCAGTGTCTTCATCTTGATATAAGGAAACAATTTCTGTGGCCAAGAGATAGAATAACACTAACTTGTAGGCTTTGAAGTGAAGTGAAGTGAAGTCGCTCAGTCGTGTCCAACTCTTTGCGACCCCGTGGGCTGTAGCCCACCAGGCTCCTCTGTCCATGGGATTATCCAGGCAAGAATACTGGAGTGGGTTGCCATTTCCTTCTCCAGGGGAATCTTCCCAACCCAGGGATCGAACCCAGGTCTCCCACATTGCAGGCAGATGCTTTAACCTCTGAGCCACCAGGGAAGCCCCACTTGCATGGAAACCCCTAAACCAATCACCGATGACTACTGAGATTTGGTAGCACTCTGGCTGGCTTATTCAGAGTCACATGTTCTATCTCTGAACTTGGGTGGAACCCCACTTTGAGCATATGGCCAAAGAGGTTGAGGAGAGAAATACCTCCCTTTACAAAAGTCTAGGTATTTATCAGAAGAAGTAAAAATGGACTCTGGGTAGAACAAAACAAAAATATTTTAATGGCAACTACTCTGCCAAGGTCTTGGTATATTTTGTTATTATGTAATGGAGTATTTTCACAGAAATCAGATAGGGTCCATAGCTAATTCAGAATTCAGATTCTGATGAACATCAAAGGTCATAAAACCGATTCCCAATTCTGACAAATTTCAGCCAGATGTTAATTTGTAAAAGAGTATGTGGCATGCTTTGTAGATCCCTGAATAATCTGGGGTTCAAAAATTATTAGTTGAGTGAATTTAAGAAGGAATGAAAATATTTGTAGAAATTCTTGATTCAATCACAGAAGCTCCTCTTGCTCTCCAAAGGCTTTTTAAAAATAAAAATATACTTGGACAGGTTAGTTCCAGCTCCTGTACTAGCAACATAGTTATATAACTAACCTTCCTGACAATATCAATTACAAACTTTAGACAAAATATAAAACAGAACTGTTAGAAGGCACAAGAGAGCAACAAAAAGCAGAAATGAGCTGGAAGAGGTATGGTCTCAGAAAGAACGCAAAGTAGGTGATATTAAACTGCCTCTTCTTCTCAAGGGTCCTACCAAGTTTTCAGAGCTCAAAGTACAGTGCTCGAGTAGAAAGTAGCCATCTTTTCTGGGCCAAAGAGCTTGGAACTGCCAGACACAGCTGAAAATTGAGAGGAGAATTTCCAGAATGAGGGTGGATGCCTCATATCGGTGTACAATTGCCTTCAAAATCTTAGATGACTCCTAAACATCACGTGTTTGTGGCAACACGCCCAGGAATCACATATATAGCAACAGCTGGAAAGCTAACAGTTGAGCAGAGTTCAGCAGCTACTGATGGTTGCTGAAGACAAGTTTGACTTTCAAGTTCCACAAAGTTAAAGGATCTTGTTCAATACCTTTAGCTATCCACTGAAACCTCAGAAGAGCCACATCCTTAAGAATAAGGGCTATATACTAGAACTAAGTACTATGTCCTAGGAATAAAGAAAAGCTCTGAAATAAACATGCTCTAATAATGCTTAACACCAAGCCTCTACAAGACCATGATTATTCCCTAAGAACTTAACTGTCCATTATAAAAACAAACAAAACTACAGTATTCAGAAGGAGAGAACAGAGCCTAAAATCCACAATTTATCATCTACAGTGTTAAGTTTATACAACAAAAAATTATGAGACATGCAAAGAAGCAGGGAAATACAACCCAGAATCAAAAGAAAAAAATAATCGAAAGGATTGTAATTCTCTTCCTGAGAGAATAAAAGTGTTCAAAGATGTTCCAGGTGCTGTGGGGTACCACAACTCCTCAAGGACATCATGACGTGGGCAGGCACCAAGAGATAACAGGACACTCAAGATACCTGTCTGTAGCACACTCATGTCTCAGAGGTTACTCTGAATTATAGGAGAAATCACAGACAGCAAGCCAAGCTGGTTTTTTTGAGGGGTTTCTAGTGTGGATTTTATAGGATTATTCATTCAACATTCATTATGTATTTACTGGCTATTGTCTATGTGGCAAGTGTTGTGATTAGCACTCTGTGGGGTGAAGACCTGGAGCAGTCATAATCCTGTCCTCACAGTCTTGTAGGGGAGTTATAACCACAAATAAATCTGAGGCGATAATAACAACATTAATAAAAATACAAATTATCATCATGATAACTAAAATGAAATAAGCTCTTCCTACAAGCCAGCACCCTGCTAAGTGCTTGACATGCATTAACCCATTTAACATACAGGACAACCTTTCTGAGACAGGAGATCACATTCACTTTCACTTTCAGCTAAGGAACCTGAGGCTCTTGAAGTCTCCTATACAGTGTATGTTGGAAGTGAAACTTGAACCCCAGTGCTTGGCTGCAAGGCCCAGGCACTACTCACTGCAACAGAGGCTTCCCAGGAAATACAGACAGACTACGCTGGCATCTGAGGATGGAGAGCGCTTCCTCCCAGGAGAGGCCATGGAAGCTGGAGAATGGTCCTTGAGGGTTAAATGTGGATTCATTCATACTGGCACTTGTGAAGAAGGAATAAGATTGCAGGAGTGCCAGGGCAGGAAGGGGAGGAGTATCCTGTCAGTAAGTGCTGCTGGGCACTGAGGGTGTGCTGAGCTGTGAGCTGAACAATGTGGAAGCTCAGGACTGCCTCAGATGTGATCCCAAAGGAGATTCAAGCCCAGAGCTCACACAAGGGCCAGTAAACCTTAACTAAAAGGAGATCCAACCAGTCCATCCTAAAGGAGATCAGTCCTGGGTGTTCATTGGAAGGACTGACACTGAGGCTGAAACTCCAATACTTTGGCCACCTCATGTGAAGAGTTGACTCATTGGAAAAGACCTTGACGCTAGGAGGGATTGGGGGCAGGAGGAGAAGGGGATGACAGAGAATGAGATGGCTGGATGGCATTACCAACTGGATGGACATGAGTTTGGGGAACTCTGGGAGTTGGTGGACAGGGAGGCCAAGCATGCTGTGATTCATGGGGTCGCAAAGAGTCGGACTGAGTGACTGAACTGAACTGAAATCTGTGGTGCATGAAAATGGAAACCAAATTTGTCTTTGACTTTGGCTCTAGCCATTTATATTATTGATACTTCCATAATAGTGCTAGTGGTAAAGAATCCCCCTACCCATGCATAAGATGCAAAAGGCGTGGGTTGGATCCCTGGGTCAGGAATATCCCCTAGAGGAGGGAATCACTACCCACTCCAGTATTATTTATGGAGAATTCCATGGACAGAGGAGCCTGGCGGTCTACAGTCCATGGGTTCACAGAGTCAGACACAACTGAGTGACTGAATACACACACACATACACTACCCATTTATGAATGAAAACATGAAGACATTTTCTTCCCTACTATGAAAACAGGATTTCTGGAATTTGAATAAACCTGTGACATGCAAATGCAGTTTGGTAGGGCCTTTCTTCACCAAAAGAGATGACTTAAACACACAAGCACGAAGGAAGGGAGGAATGTAAAACAAAAGATAGGAATTTGGCCATCACTCTGACCTGTATGAACATCAGCCAATTGGGTCAATAGTCCTAACATAGCATTATAATGCTAATATAAAACTCTCGTGTTTTCATGCAGACTGATCCAATGGCCCACAGCAGGAAACCGAAGCCACCTGAGACACTCTTGCCCTTTCCCATATCACATAAATCACCATGTCCTATCAATACTGGCAAATTTAAAATAAATCAAAGCGTCCCTACTTCTTTCTGTGCATTCACAGGCCCATCTCTTCATCCCTCTGCCATGCTTCATCTCCTACGTTTCTAAATGCCACTGCCTCCTCAGTGATTTTCTTGCTTCTAGCTTATTTCCTGCTTACTCGGTCTTCTGCTTCTGCCAAATTCACCTTCCACAAATGTAAAGCAATTTCAACTTATTTATTTATTTATTATTTATTTGGCTGTGCCAGGTCTCAGTGACAGCATGTGATACCTTTACTTGCAGCATGCAAACTCTTAGCTGTGACATATGGGATCTAGTTCCCACACCAAGCACCCAAGACCCCTGTGTTGGGAGCATGGAGTCTTAGCCACTGGACCACCAGGGAAGTTTTAGGTCATGAACTGAGACCCTCTGTGACCTTGTTCCTACCTTCTTTTCATGCCACTCTCCACTCACTCCCCAAGGCACTCCAGCACCCTTTATTTCCTTCCCTCTGTATGCCCAACTGTTTCATGGCATTACAATGTACACACATGGTAAATTTTCCCAAGAAAGCCTTTCCTCCCTGGGTCTACCTAAAGTGCATCACCACATCTGTGAAGGCTGCCATAGGTGTCACCAGTCCTAGACAGACTTCACCACCCCTTCTTTTTTGGGTCTCTACTAGACCATCATATCACATACCCTGCTCTAGAACAACTACAGTGGGCTGATGCTTCCTAGATAAATGAGTGCATTTTGTCATTTGCTTCTTCCATCTGTTCCTACTTTAATTCTCCCCACCCCCCAAATTTGAATACACCTGAAATTTGAATACATTTGAAATATATTTTTATATAATTGGAGTTATATATGATTTCAATATACAGCCCATAGAATTCTCCAGGCCAGAATACTGGAGTGGAGTTCCCTTCTCCAGGGAATCTTCCCAGACACCAGGTGGTTCAGATGGTAAAGAATCCACTTGTAATGCGAAGACCTGGAGGAGGGCATGACAATCCACTCCAGTATTCTTGCCTGGAGAATCCCCATGGACAGAGGAGCCTGGTAGGCTGCAGTGGGCTTCCTTGGTGGCTCAGCTGGTAAAGAATCCGCCTGCAATGTAAGAGACCTGGGTTCGATCCTTGGGTTGAGAAGAACCCCTGGAGAAGAGAACAGTTACCCACTCCAGTATTCTGGCCTGGAGAATTCCATGGACTTTATAGTCCATGGAGTCACAAAGAGTAGGACATGACTCACTTTTAGGTTCGATCCCTGGGTTGGGAAGACCCCTGGAGGAGAGCATGGCAATCGACTCCAATATTCCTGCCTTGAGAATCCCCATGGACGAGGAGCCTGGCAGGACACAGTCCATGGGGTCACAGAGTCTGACACTACTGAGTGACTAAGCACACAGCCCCAGGATCCCTCCCTGATTGTGAATTGCCTCCCTTCTGACAGCCTCTGATAAAGACTTTTATCCCCTCTCTGCAGCCAAGCATGAATTTCCCACAAGGCACCCATTCCCTCCCTCTCACTGCCGCTCACCTTGGTGTCACTGCCCACAACTGGCAGCAAGGGAAACACTAGGGGGAGCCCCAAGTGAGAATTATGGGTGCCACTCAGTAGAGACCAGACTTGCAGAGTAAGCCTGCTGACAACCAGATATTGCCAGAGAGCGAGGGCAAGAGCACACAGCTTCTGAGAGCTGCACTGCTCATCTCGTTGGCACAACCAATTAGATTCAGCAGATTGTCTGAGTGCCTATGAGGTGCCAGGCACGGATGATATAACAAGTGTCTGCCCTCCCTGACCTTCTACCCCAATGAGAAGACGGGATGTAAATGAAGTTGTGCTGCCAGGGGGACTTCAGTGGAAAGTGAACAGATGTGATATCAATACCTGCCAATGAAAAGGGGCTCTATATTTAAAAGTATAGAAAAACCAAGTTAAAATTGAGTAAGCATCTTTATTCTCAGACTTCTTGGAGCTTTTCAAATGGCAGTGGTAGAGAGGGGCATCAATAAGATGGTAGAATAGAAGTTTTCCACACTCATCCTCTCCACAGCAACACTGATTTTGACAATCCATAAATAAGATTACCTTTGGGAGAAACACTCTTAAGTTCAGTGGAGAGGTCCTCCCTGTACCCCTTTGGAGCAAAAGAAATCCAAGAACAGAGCCTTTGAAGAAGGCAAGAAGAACCTTCTCACTTCACCCAGGCTTCAGGGCATTGGAGGTCAGTGCCAAGAGAAACGTCAACCCACAGCGTCTCCCACAGGGGAAATGAAACCATAGTGAGTGTCTGGCTTTCCCTGCCATGCAGGACACTGCACAAGAAGCCTACTGTTTTCTCACCTGACTACTTTCTCACCTGATGTCATGAAATTTTAGTTAGGTAAAAAGTCATAAGTTTTCTAAGATATATATTATATGTATTATTTATATTTAATATACAAATATATTATACATATTATATATATGTATGGAAAAGCCTTTCTACTATGCTTGATAAAGGCTTGACAAAGAACATTTTAAAAAAAAAGAAGAGATAGAGAAATTGGAAAACATAAACTAAATGAAACGGGAGCACTTAATATTAAACAGAAAAAGCGAAACAAACTAGGTAAAAGTGAAAGATCATCACGTAGTCCAGTTGTTTTAAAACACAGCTGCTCGTTAGAAACATATCTGGAGCTCTGGAGGAAAAAAAAAGCAATACCCGGGCATTTGTATTTTTCAAAACATTCCAAGATAATTTTGATACACATCTGGATTTTAAAAAGTGATTATAGATTTTTATTTTAATAGCAGTTTTAGTGATATAGATTTCTGTTATTTTTCTATTAACCAATCATGAACTATGGTATTAACTGAGTAATAGTTGCTAAGTCGCTTCAGTCGTGTCCGACTCTGTGCGACCCCATAGACGGCAGCCCATCAGGCTCCCCCGTCCCTGGGATTCTCCAGGCAAGAACACTGGAGTGGGTTGCCATTTCCTTCTCCAATGCATGAAACTGAGAAGTGAAAGTGAAGTCGCTCAGTTGTGTCCAACTCTTAGCGACCACATGGACTGCAGCCTGCCAGGCCCCTCCGTCCATGGGGTTTTCTAGGCAAGAGTACTGGAGTGAGGTGCCATTGCCTTCTCCAGAGTAATAGTTACACAATCACAATAGTAAATGATGTTTATCAGCTTTTACAATCAATAGCTAGACAAAAAATAAAAGATAATTACAACTGCAAGCCATAATGGGAACATGATTAACCTACAATATAAAATAATCACATACAGTTTGAGGGGTGTGGTCAAGCAGTGTGATGTGGGAAGTGGAAGTGCATTCATGCATATATTTCCATCTGCCCAGCCAGTCTATGTCTTTCGGTTGGTGCATTTAATCCAGTTATATTTAAGGTAACTATCAATGTATGTGATCCCATTACTGTTTTCTTAACTGTTTCGGGTTTATTTTCTGTAGATCTCCTTCTCTTATGTTTTCTGCCTAGAGAAGTTCCTTTAGTATCTGTTGTAAAGCTGGTTTGGTGGTGCTGAATTCCCTTAACTTTTGCTTGTCTGGAAAGCTTTTGATTTCTACATCAGATCTGAATGAGAGTCTTGGCTGATTGTGGTTTCTCCCCTTTGGTTATTTTAAATATATCATGCCATTCCTTTTTGGCTTGTAGAGCTCTGTTCAGTAATTAGCTGATAGTCTAATGGGAGTTCCCTTGTATGTTATTTTTCATTTTTCCCTTGTTGCTTTTAATATTTTATCTTTGTCTTTAATTTTTGTCAGTTTTATTACTATGTGTCTCAGTGTGTTCCTCCTTGGGTTTATCCTGCCTGGGACTATGTGCTTCTTGGTCTTGGGTGACTATTTCCTTTCTCATGTTAGGGAAGTTTACAGGAATTATCTCTTCAAATGTTTTCTCAGGTCCTTTCTCTCTCTCTTCTCCTCTGAAACACCTATAATTCAAATATTGGTGTGCTTAATGTTGTCCCAGAGGTCTCTTAGCCTGTCCTCATTTCTTGTTATTCCTTTTTCCTATATTCTGTTCTGCAGCAGTGATATCCACCATTCTGCCCTCCAGATCACTTATCCATTTATTGTTCTGCCTCATAGTTTTCCATGGAGAAGATATAAGAAATGCTTACCAAAGACCTACAAGAACTAAAGAATGAAGAAACAGATGAATAATACACTAGAAGGAATCAATAGCAGAATAACTGAGAGGAATGGATAAATGATCTAGAGGGCAGAGTGGTGGAAATCACTGCTGCCGGATCATCTTCACTATCATTATTCTGAATTTTTTGGGGGGAAGGTTGTGTAACTCCAATTCATTTAGTTGATTCCTGGGGTTTTATCTTGTCCCTTCATCTGGGACATAACTTTCTGCTTTTTCATCCTGATGAACTTTCTCTAATGTGGTTTTTCTTTTAGCTGTTGTGGTACTGTGGTTCTTCTTGCTTTTTCTGTCTGCCCTCTGATGGAGGAGGCTAAGAAGCTTGTGTAAGCTTCCTGACAGAAGGGACTGGCAGTAGGAAAAGCTGGGTCTTGCTCTGGTAGGCAGAGTCTTGCTCAATAAAGCTTTAACCCAATTATCTGCTGATGGGTGGGGTTGTACTCCCCCCCCGGTAGTTGTTTGGCCTGAGGCAACCCAGTTTTGGGGTCTACAGGCTCTATGGGAGGGTTTCAAGAGGGCTTATGCCAAGGGGGATCTTCCTGGACTGCTACCGCTGGCCCTGCAGTGAGCCCCTACAGACCCACACCTCCACAGGAGACCCTCCAGCACTAGCAGGTAGTTTTGGTTCAGTCTCTTGTGGGATCACTGCTCCTTTCCTCGGGGTTTCTTCATGTGCACAGATTTTGTCTGTGCCCTCCAAGACTTGAGTCTGTTTTCCCCAGTACTGTGGAATTCCTCTAATCAAATCCTGTTGGCCTTCAAGGTCAGATTCCATGGGGATTCCCAGTCCCTTTGCCAGCTCCTCAGGATGGGAAGCCTGATGTAGTATTCAGAACCTTCAAACAGCCGGAGAACTTCCTTGGTTTTATTGTTCCCCAGGTCACCTACCTGGTGGGTATTGGATTTGATTTTATTGTGATTTCACCACTCTTACTGTCTCACTGTGGCTTCTTCTTTGTCTTTGCATGTGGGTTTTTTT